>PYWC01000016.1:2619683-2696699 GCA_003182015.1 Tuber magnatum | reverse complement strand
ACTGATTAGCTCGGTATAAGAGCGCGCTCATGGCAGGCGAGGAGGGTATGACGGAGAAGGACAAGGCGGCGAATATTACGAATTTGATGGCTAAGGCGGGAAAGAAGAAGCCCAAGGCAAAGGTTAAGGTTGTGGTTGCGCACGGCCCAAACAAGGGGCAGGGAAGGCCTAGAGGGGTTAAGGGCCGATATAAGATCGTTGATGCCAGGTTGAAGAAGGATGTCAGGGCGCAGAAGCGGATTGCCAAGAGGGATAGGAAGAGGTAGCCTGTGGTTTAATGGCTGATATATGGGTCGGGGTGGATTGGATTGCACAGGAAGGGTTAAAAGTTTGCTGGTTTTCTTGCACCTTTTTCGTACGTACAGTATATTGTGATTAGCCTCATGTTGCGGGTTTCGTATGAGAGTTATCGCAATGGAATGTAATATCCTTGAAATTGTTCATGCGTTATTAGTGCAATCGCCTACCCAAGCTCAGTAACATTCATTATAAGTGACTCATCGTTAGGGCAAATAAGAAATAGTAGCGGCTAGCGACTAGGATATATGAATCATAGGAGCTAAAACAAGAGAAAAAATACCCGAGTGATAACTAATGACCCAATACGTCAAACATAATCTGCCACTAGAAAGTAAGTACATACGCAACCTCAAGCAAGTAATTCGAATTCAACAATCACTTCAATCCTAGGCCTGCGGCTCCATCGCCCTTCTTAGCCCTCAACCGTGGATCTCTCAATTCTTTAAAGTCGAGACCGCAATCCACCAGCATGGTGGAATGCAGCCGGGTGATCTCCATACAATCGCTGCATACTTTACTATCCTGATCGATGGCCTGAAGCTGACGTTCGAATAAATCCATGTACTCGTCCGCACGTTCTTTGGCCCAGCGGACGAGGGCACTTGCAAGGCGGTACTCAAAACAGCTATTATATATCTCAACGGTGTTTTTGATGAGGGTGAACTGTACGAGGGCCACTTGGGAAATGTAGAGAGGGACATCACCCTCGAATCTAACTTGTCTATACGTGCTTTCAAATTAATGTCCTGCGTGTGATGTGCGACTTTCTAGCTTGGGGGGAGGTTCTTACCTAGTCCGTTTCTTGATGACATCCGATTTAGCTTCCAGGAAAGCCTCCCGTGCACGATCCTCGAAATCAAGTCTGACGAGCCATTGGACATTCGCTTTGACCGCGCTCTTCTTAGCCGGGTTTTCTGTTAGGTCTGTTGTGATTATTGCAGCGAGTCGTGACGCCCTCTCGTCAACTTTGAAGTTGATCAGCTCCGCCACGAGAGCGTTATTGCTCGTGAGCGCCCGAGCAAGGCCTCGGAGTTTTTCCACGCCGACAACCGCCTCCTCGAACTGGCGGTGCGCAATCCTCTCATCTAACTCATCCATTTGCGCTTCCACCCATCTCAGGTTACGGGTCTGCCCCTCAACCGTAAATAAAGCGCTAGTCGAGCCATGCGCGCTAAGACTGTTCAACAAGCCCCCGTTCTCGAGCAGTCTAGGATCACGACCTGCTAGGAACGTCATGCTGTCTCTTCTGCGCAGATTGTCCTCGCTTTCAGCTCTGAGCGCTTTTCGGAGCTCGTCCGCAGATTTTTTGAACTGGCGGAGGAGCTCGCCCTTCTTCGAGAGGTCTTCATTTTGATAAACAAATGACTCTTTCCCCACTCTCAAGTTCACAGCATTCACCATATGAGCTCTCTTTGCGCTTTGCGAGTCGATCGGAGATAAGTCCACCATTTCGATTTCGGCAAGAGGCCAACACCTCTCGGCGACATTTTTGATCTGAGGAGAGCCGGAGCTACCATTATCTGTTCGCTTCTTCTTCACGGTAGCAACAAGAAGATGGTCGTTCAAGAGCACTATGTGTACAATCCGTCGGGGCTTCCAAGTAGCAGCGTTTAACTCAACCCAATGTCTGGATTCCAAGATGATATGCCTCCCGGGAACCGATGGGAGGAACTTTTGTGCTCCCTCAACCTGTTTCCACAAAGCTTGAAGATGGCTCATATGCAAGGCAGTGAGGTCAGCCACACTACTCCTATTTGCTGCCTTTCTGGCTTTGAGATCACTCGTGGTGCTCGAATTCTCAGAGTCAGTTTTGAGTGAACTAGTGGTATTGTGTAGATCGTTTAGCAGATTCCGCAGGACACGCATCTCACTCTTAAGCTTGTCAATTTCTTTCGAGATAAGGATAAACTGTGTTCGGTTCACAAAGACATTCTTTTGTAAATCGGAGGAGGTGCGGTTACGGATGTCCTTGAGGCGGCGTTGGTAGTCCCGGATTTCCTCATCAGAAGCATTGGCCAAGACTGTAGCGACAACTAGTAAGAGTAACTGTAAGCAATTTAACCCGAACACGCAATGGAGATAGAAACCGTACATGTGTCCGGACTAAAATTTGGATCACGAAAGGTATCCAAGTCAAGGTTCACCCCATCGGATCGTTCGGGCTGCTTTACAGGGAGTCGTGCGCCAGCCCCAGCCGCAATCATGTTCGGTCCTGACGGCAAATTTGGCATAGCTGGGATATCGACGCCTGGTTCACCAGGCATAGGGAATCGTGTAGACATTCGCCGTTTTACCAGATCCGCAACCTTGAAGAAACTGATTAGCTCGGTATAATTCGTGGGATTAGGCGGATACCCACCATTTGTTTGTCTCTAATGCGAACCTGCGGAGGCCCCGAAACTGGTCCAAGCTTCGCACCCGGCATTGGGGGCATGGGAACCTGTCTGCGTAGTCAAGTATTGTTAGCTTTAAAGAGCTTCGGAGAATGTATTTTGAAGTTGGATACCGCGGTGGACCGATGACCGGCTTCGCCGAGCGTTTGCCCTCGCCCCGCTTCTTCCGAAGGGATAGGCCTTTGGATCGATCCTTATCCATTATATGGTTGGTGATTTGTGACACGGCTGTGGTTGTGATGGGGACGGAGGGTAAAGGGGGGACCGTTGGGTTCTTTTGTCCAAACTGCAGAGCCTCCCAACTCTGATGAGGTTCATTCCTGTCACCGGTGGTTGGAGCAATAATACAAGTACCGGTACAGTACTCCCTGGAATCAGTGATTTTCCGAGCCAAAGAGAAAGCTTGCACAAGCACAAATATATACTGTATCACACATGAATCCAACCGAAGTCCTAACTACCAATTTATTTTCTCCTGTCTCTTTCTCACTTTTTGTTATTTCTACCACCTCTCTCTATGCAAGTATAATTTATCCTATTCTCAACCCCAATACCGCTGGAATCAGCATCGCGTCACCTATTTTCTCTCATCGGCCGGGTAACTAAAAGTTGTGAATACTATCCATAGATATCCAAGATTCATCCTCTTTCACTTTGTTCGCCTAATATATACCCTTCATGGAGTCCCCTCTACCTTCCCTCACCTCCATGGTGGGTCCATATATTCTTCAGGATCTCGTTGATGACCTCCCATTAGGTGCCCCGGAAAATCCCAACGTCGAGATTACTTGTTTGGAGGTTTGGGAAGAGAATCTCTATGTCGGAACATCAACTCATGAGCTATTACATTTTGTCTCTATACCAGCCACCCCGGCCTCCGTTACTTCTGCAAAACCTCCAAACTCAATATACATGCTTGCTTCTCGACCCCAGCCACCTCCAACTCCAGCTGGGACTGCTACCCCGCCCTATATAAAGAAGATTCTTGTTCTCCCGACTACCTCCACGGCTCTTGTATTATCTTCTGCGGGCTTTCTCTCTTTCTACACCTTACCGGAATTTTCGCCAGTTTCTGGTGCCCCAAAACTGAAGGACGTTGCCTTTATCGGAGGACAGGACTTGAATGAAGTTGAGGAGGAGAGAAGTGCCGCCGCTGAGGGGAGGCAGGTAAATGTGGGGAGGGGGAAGTTGATTGTGGTTCTTGCTAAGGGCAAATTACGGATGATTCGGATAGGGGAGGTTGCAAGACTAGTCAAAGATATCGAGCTCAAAGCTCGTGCTGTTGAGGCTGTCAGAAGGAGTATGATTGCCTGCATTTCCACAGCCGAGAATTATGCCTTGGTGGATGTTGATAATATTCGTCAAATTCCGCTATTTCCTATATCATCCATTCCCGCAAGCGACCCTCCCAGCCCAGCTGAATCAGGGTCGGATACCCCACAATCCCCTTTACAGAGTTCGGGGTCCCACGTCAGGACGACTTCCAGGTCACATCCCCCTCGGACATCATCTCTCACGCCAAGGGAACGGAGAAACAGCTCTGCTACCGCTTCCAAAGAATCCAGCGCAACGCTTCATAATAGATCCAGCAGCACTGGAAGTGTCCGCGGGCAGACAAGTAGACAAAGTTCACGTGGAAAGGTTCCAATTTCCCGGGGTGCCAAATCTATGTCAAAACCGACTCACCTATCACCACCATCTCCAACTCCCTCCCGGTCTCTATCACCACCCGCAGGCTCGCAACCCTCATCTCCAACCGCCCATTCCGAGACTGGTCTCGAGGCCCCTTCGAGAAGCAGCAAGGCTTCTTCCACGGCCTCCTCGGCCACTCCAAGCCCGGGTTCAGCTTCTCCCACAAAAACGACACTAACAGGATCCAAATTTCCAGCTAAGGCTGAAACTATGATCTCGAAGGGACCCCTGACGCCACATGTAGCATCTCCTAGTCCCTCGGAGTTTCTTTTAACAACCGGCACTACCTGGGAAGACCCCGGAGTGGGGCTATTCGTGAATATGGAAGGGGATGTCACGAGGGGCACCATAAGCTTTGAGAAATATCCCGACGATGTGTTGGTGCAGGGTCCTTGGGTGATTGCTGTCATAGCAGGTCGAGCTATCGAAGTGCAGAGATGGAACATGGATGATGATGAAAATGATGGAGGTAAAGAAAGAGGATTGTTGGAGATGGATGATAACGGATTCAAGCTCGGCCTCAGCGAAGTAATCGGATTACCGGGGAGGGTGGTGGGTGCGGCTATGGCGATGTTAAGGCTTGAAACACTCCATCTACGACCCGGTTCCGACCCGGAAAAGAACGAATCCCTCGAGTTACGTCGGCGGAACAACGAAGAAAGGATAATTGCAGAGAGAATTTCGACCGTTGAGAGCAGTGTTGTGGTTTTCAAAGGTAAAAGAATATGCGCTTTAGTGGAAAGTCCTCTAGTACTACGACTGGATTCACTATTACCAAATTTCAAAGATGGGACGCCCAAAACCAGAATTCGAAACATCCTGGGGACCCTTCGCAAAATTGATGCCATCGAACCAACTACTGAACGAGGCTTTCACGAGATTTCCTATATTCGTCAGAAATGCGGCATGCTTCTTCTAGGCGAACTACTCAGATCAGAAACATTCGAAGGGACTGATATCCAGCCAGACGAGATCATATTATCCGAGGAAGCACTTATAGAGAGTGCTGTGGACCCCCGAGTTGTGCTAGCCATGTTTGGAGGTGGATTCATCGATGACATTGTGCTGGGTAAAGGGGGAGTATGGGTTTATGGGGGTATTAAGCCTGTCTTTTGTGAAATACGCGCTCAGGGTGCGGAGCGGCAAGAGGGTTACCAGAGAGACATACTACTACTCTTGAAAAGATACCTAGCTGTTTGGAGACGGAAGAAGGGATTCGGTAGTATTGCCGACGAAAAGGAGGTATTTGCCACAGTTGATGTTGGCTTGATCCGTGTTTTGTTGATGCTCGATTCTCCTGAGTATCTACCGCAGAAGGGGTTCACTATGGTATCTGAGGGCAACGCGCGGGGTGAGCTGTATGCATTGGTTGATCAGGATGTGGATGAATTCGAGTCCATATCAAATCTCCTCCGGAGCTTTGGCCGGCTCTATGTCTTGAGCATCTTACTTCAAAACAGGAAGATGTATCGAGAGGTATTGGTCACATGGAAGACAATTTTGGAAGAAGGAGACGCGGCAGGAGAGTTTGAGGATGGGGAGGAGAAAGTGAGGAATTATCTCTTAAAGTTGAAAGATAGGTCGCTCGTCGAGGAGTTTGGTAAATGGCTTGCTGCAAGGAATCCCAAATTAGGAACTCAAGTCTTCTCGGACGATAAAGCAAAAGCAAAATTCGAGCCGGAGAAAGTTTTAGACATTTTAAGAGAGCATGCGCCGACAGCAGTACGGATTTATGTTAGCCAGTTAGTCGAAAAAGGAAACACAAAGTACGCGAACGATCTAATACTGCTGTACCTCGACGATTTGGTAAAGGTGCTCGGGGAGCTCCCCTCTGCAACTGAACGGCTCAAAGACTCTTACGAGTCTTACCGAGCACTCACCTCACCAAAGCCAACGTACCGGGAATTCATCGCAGACAATTCACTACCGCTAGTAGGAACAGACGGAGCAGAAGATGCACCAGAGACAAACTGGTGGCGCAATCGCCTGCGCTTCCTGGAACTTCTCGGCGGTGAAAGCTCCTACGACGTTTCGAAGGTTTTCGGCAGCCTGGTTAAATTTCGTGAAGTTTTGGTTCCAGAGATGGTCATACTTTACGGGAAAGAAGGGCGCCACGAGGACGCTATCCGACTCCTAACACACGGACTCAAAGATTTTGATACCGCGATAAACTATTGTCTCTTCGGGGGCCTATCTATATTCCAGACACGGGAAATCATCACAAACCGCGATGAACAAGAAACGCTCTTCGCGGTACTTCTCGGCGAATTCCTCAAATTAGAAGATTACCAAGAGCGCATGGAGCAGACAAGAAATTTACTGGAGCGATTCGGTGGCTGGGTTGACATAACCCACGTCCTTCAAGTTGTACCCGACAATTGGAGCGTGGAAATGCTGAGCGGATTTCTGATGAGTGCTCTGAGAGGATTGGTTAAAGAAAAGGCAGAGGTTAGCGTTATGAAGAGTTTGCGAAGAAGCGAGATTTTCAGGGTGGAGGCAGACTATGTTGCGCGATGTGACGATATTGGACCTACTATTGAACAGTGATTCCTGCATGATATGGTGCATGCAATTCAAAACGTGCACCAGGCTGAAAAAAAATGTTACATGTGGCTGTGCAAGGTTTGATGCCAAGACCATTATTTTATGCCAAGAAAGTATAAAAAACAAAACTAGGTATTACAAGAGGGGTTTAATGCTGGTAATATATAATTGATATTAAATCAAAATAGGTGATACAGAAGACTATATAAGACAAGAAAAAAGGAAATAAGCAGAAGTAATAATAGGATTCTTACTTCTTACTTAATCTCTATTGGATCAGGTACATACCTATGTCTCTTATATTTATGTCAAACATAGGCTTGGGATTCAGGAGAGTTATATGTAATTTCCTCCTAGTAGGTATTTATTATATATTATACTTAATTGGAAAAATTTCATGTCGGACTATGTGAGACTAAGTCTAATACTTTAGAGATGAGATATTGCAATGTTTTTATACTATACCCATAGTTATTTCCAGTATACCTCTTTGCTGCCCTCTAAATATATTCAATAAAGTTAATCTCACTGTAAAACTTGGAATAGAATCAAACTTGGTAGCTATGTTGCTTAAACTCCTCTTACAGACAACACCTTTGTATTTGAAAGTCTGGTTATACAACTGTAATAGCTCTAACAGAATACTAACCTCTAGAGAGACTGGTTTTGAGGTACTTGTTAGTTCCTGATTTGTGATATTGAATCTGGAGATCTCATTTCCACAATCCCTTCTCTATTAATACTATTTTTAAGCCTTTTACAACTCAATTGATATCAACCATACTTTGTTTCAGACTAGTAAGTGAATTAATTCCCACTTGTAGTATTGTAACGGGAATACTCCTAGGAAGATAGATCCCAAGGTTGCAACAGCACTGAACAACTTCAAACTTATTGCCAAAAGTTCATACTGATATAAGAGTAAAGTAAGTGGTAAAACTTAATATCATTAAGCCTGACACTTCACTCAATTAAGGTCTGGAGAGGATCGATTGTTGTAGTAGGAGAGTTCTCACATAGAGTTTCAAGAAGTTTTATCTTATGCCAGAAACTCTTCCTTCAGTTTACTCCAACTATTTGAGCATACCCTTCTGTGTTAAAGGTGGTCCGACAGGTCTCCTAGCACACTCTTCCAGCATGCATGTGTCGACACGCTCTAGTTGGCATTCACCTTATGTGGTTATCGTTTCTGCGGCGCATTTCCAATTTTGCCCACCAGAGTGAAAACTTCTTCGTATCGGTGCCTTGCCAGTAGCTAACAGTCAGGACACCTGATGAAGTGGATGGTCTATGGCATCCTTCCCATATGCATTGATCTCTACATGACTTCGGAAGCTACCGTGAGTGGTTTATCTATCCACTATTTACGATTCTTGGGCTTCCGGTGTTCTCTGCGGGATACGGTGGTTCAGAAATGATCCAATAGGCACTACCCATGATGAATACCTCAGATCTACCTTACCTGTAGTAGGTACCATCCTTTTTGTAACCTGTTCAGGCCAGGCCCTAGTCACGTAGTGGTATAATAGGAGCAGATGACTTCTGGATCAACAAGAAGTAAGCACTACTTACTACAGGAGTCTTCGAACAGGGTGTAATAGGGAATCAAAGAAGTAACCATTCAACCAAGTATATTTAGAATCCTTTCTGTCGAAGTCTACTCTTTCCATCGTTGAAACCAGCGGTTTTTAAATACAGTATATCGCTTATCTCCAGTATGAGTGATATTGCAAAATCTTTCGTGTATCAAGCGATAGCACATGAAACAATACAAGTATCAAGCGATACTGTAAAACCAAATATAAAACATAACCTAGTACCCATACAGGTTACACTTTTAGTATCTCTGCACTTCCCTCATAGAACCTATAGTGTTGGTGATATATTTGGACTTCGTAGATGCAAACCTTTCCTGGTCACCCTGGCACCACCTCGGACTGTCTTCGGGACCCCGACAGCTAATGCCCATTAGCTCCATCAGTCTTGGTCCATTTTACTCCCCACAACTTGGAGGAGGTACTCCACCTTCCACCCTATGCTCCTTATACAACCAGTGAACAGCTTACAGTCGACCGTGCGGCAGCGATGCATATGGTATTGCAAGCAGGTCTCCAAAGATTGCTCTTTGCTAGGCAGCACACAACTACGCGACCGTTTGCCCCTAACATCCAGACCTCAAGGCGGGGCCGGAGGGGCATGATAGAAATAATGTCTCCAATTTACAGCTTCTTTGGAGGTGCATAGCTCACCCAATAGCATCTCCTGGAACCCCGAATCTGGTGTTATACATGGCTTCTGGTGACAAACATTCCAGCCATTTTTCTCGAACTCACCGAGAGACCTTGTACTGAAAGATAGGGCAACCCAGGGCTTTAGGCAGGGTAACCTCATCCTGAGGGTAGGGTAACCTTGTCCGGTGGACAAGATAACCTTACCCTGTTCCCCTGTCTATTCTATCGCCAGAGATAGACACTTCTGACCTTTCTCCAGTTACCTGGCTTAGCAAAGTAACCGACCCTTCAGATGTCCCTAAGTACGCTGACACCCCTCCCAGGTGTAGACAAGTACCTAAGTATCTTGTCAGCTAATTCCGTTTATTTCAGAGCCCGGGCTCTCCGGTCTCTGTAGGTCAAGTATTTACTTGCCTGCCGGTTCCTACCAGTTTGCCTCCTCACGGCCTGCATGGGCATAGATTCTGGCTGCTATAGCTCATGTATGCTGGTTTGTTACAAGTATACTTCAAAGTCCATCAGAATATAAACTCATATTCTTTGCTTAAAGAGCATCAGAGGCAAAGGCTGAGTGGCTCCTAATATTGTTGAAGAGAAAACGAGTCTGACATACAGGAATGGTATATTCAAAAATTGAAATTACAACTGTTACAACTTGCTCAATAAAGAGTTCTCTATCCTACCAATTATCCCTCCCATCTTCAACCTTTATCACTGATAAAAATGTACTATATTGCAGCTTTAGTTCAGGAAAAAGACAATATTTAGAAAGATATTCAAGTGGTATTTAATCACGTAGTTTTAAGTATTCTCTTTGGATAGTAAATACTGAAACCATTATACCCTTTCCTCTACTTATTGTCCAAATTGTTTGTTCCCTATCCTCTTCCCTTATTCAAATCAAAAGTGGATTTGTTATCAGTTATCAAAACAGTAGGTTACTGTCCTCCTAATAGATTCTTTAGTATGATTACAAACAGTTTACTATGTGTATCTTGCTTCTATTGTACCATAAATTGCATTAAATATCCTGATATAGGTAAAAACTACTTTTGTTAATATCTAACAATATTCTTCTGCTCATGTCTATTCTTATATATACTCTTCTTTACCTTCTGATTGTTATATTCAAGCTTGTCCAATCAAAATACTGCTATACAATTTGTTAATATCTTATAAATGATATCTGCTGATAGCACTGGTAATGTACTTCCCTGAGAAACTGCCCATTATTGGGATATTGCCTAAAAGCTATTCTGGCACTGCTGCTACCTATACATAAATTATATAATTGATAATAAAGAAATAAACTAGCCCAGCCAATGTATGCATACAAGGATGCATTTCTATAACTACTTTGAGTGATTCTTCATATAGTTTATATAATAACTAGACTACATCTAAACTAGTAAGGGATATCATCCTCACTTTCTACCCAATTGAAGTCTTACCGTGAACAAATATTTAGAGTCTCTCAGATGAGAACATTAGAACTAAGATTCAAAGTAACATTTCTTATAGACTTTTGCTTACACATAGGGGTTAAGGTAGATGATATAAGTTTTGCCCATTTGGCCATCCAGCATTTATCAGTTTTTGCTTTTTTCTGTGCTGTAATCTTAGCTTTTTTCTCCTGTTCTTCACCACTTCTGAGTACATCCTAAACTAAAATAACTCCTGCTTTCAACATCTCCTTTCTGCTTTTAGTCCTTTCCTTATCTATAGCTGAGATTGTCTTGTAGTATAAGTTTTGATTCTCTATTGTCAGAATAACATTATTAGCCTTAGCCTGAGCTACAGTATTAAAAAGCTTTTCAACCAAGGCATGATTGTAGCAGCATTAGGGACTTGATCTTGGAAGTCTAGCAAGTGTTTTTCAGCCATGAATAAGAATACTTCAACCATGTTTTGGCATTACTAGTATAAAAAATACATGTTTTGTGGATGTTATTGTTATTACTGCTATGCTGTGAACCCTTTCCACTAGTGGTAAAATATAGTACTCATTGAGTAGTGATATTCTAGTAGCTTCAAATATACTAAGAATATTCTTTTTAGAGTAGGTTATCTTACATGCTTTTACTAAAAGTCTGTTTATGTTAATAATTGTATAATATGAGTGTAGAATCAAGTTGCATATAAATAAAAGTCACCCTTATTGATTCCTGTTTTACCACCTTCTACAAAATCATCAAGACATTTACTGTAATTACACTCCACAAGTTCAAATAATTCCATATCTAGTGGTTGTAAGATATAAGTTGAGTGCACAGGTAAATATAATAGAATAATGTTATTTTGTAGACAATAGTCTGAGAACTGCCAGGTCATATGTGAATTATAACTATCAATGATAAGCAAACTGGTCACTCTATCTCCAGTATTATAATTAATTAATCTTCTTAATACATTTTTTAGAAAAAGATAAACATATTAAATAGGGAAAGCTGTAAAAGACTTACATGATAGAAGTGTGAGGTTCAAAGTTATTTGTTAAATAATCTAAACTTATTGTGCATAATGTCCACCGCTTATTAGACATAGCAAAAAAAGCTTCATCATAGTTCTTCACTAAAGTGGTCTACTTCTTATAGTGTGCCTGTCCCTTTTAGATAATTATTGCAGGTAGTACACATCCTTCTATAGAAAAGGTTTTAATCACTGTGACCATCTCCCATTTCGCAACCTGAGTTGTACATGTATTTTTTTTTCTCACTTGCAAATGACTTTAACTCTTGTAGCTAGCCATATTATGAAATCTTTTTCACCTAGATTATAAATATTTTGAGGTAAAATATTATAGGCAGCAATTGTATGATGCAACTATATCATCTTAGCTATGAGTCTAACTATTCTTCAAGTTTGATTTAACTTATCCTATAAAAGAAGTTATGAATAACCACGGAGTTGCTAGCATAAGATCTCTGTTTATCCAACTGTGGAGTGAATTAGAGGTTAATAATGGATGGTAATCAAGGAATGGGGTGATCCAATTTTTTCCTAGCCCTTGCTCTGGTCTTTGAATTCCATGACTGTTAATAACTTCTAGCACTGTTTGTTTTATATAGGTAACCTTTAGCAGCCATTTATAGTTATCAATGCACCCTATTCAAGCTACTATAGCTTTCTCTTTAGTGTTTATCAAGTTCCGCTGGTCCTTGTAGCTCCCAATTTGATTTTCCGAACCCCACTTTTGATTCCTTAATATTTGGTACTTCAGGCCATACTTCTCTGCTGTAGTCTAGATACTGCTAATCTTGCTACTTCTCAGATCTTCCAAAGTACTAGCAAATAAACCATTACTGGAATTGTTGACTCTAGCATATTCCTCTCATCTTGACCAGTTTTTTTCTTTCTATTAGCCAAGAATCTCATTGTGTACTTGTCCTGTTATACACTGAGTAGATATATATATTTCACTTAGATGATTACTCAGTGGTAGGTAGTTATAGAGAGAAATACATTTGTTTGATAGATTTGATAATATGTTCTACTTGTTTTAAGTGTTTTTGTAACATGTTCATACTGAGTACACTAATCACGCATCATGTATGATAGTAACAGATATCCTGCTTGATTGACTAGAGGTAAGAGCTGTATTGACTGCAGGAGGCTTTGACAGAATGTAATAGGAAATTAAGAAGTAATCCTTCAACAAAGTAGATTAGAGATACAGTCAGTTGAAGTCTGCTAGTTCAATTGTAGAATCAGGAGTCTCTAAATACAAATTCTTACTCATCTCAAGTAGGAGCGACAACATAATTCCTTTCAAAGTATCCTATAATACCTTTGAAATATAGCAAGTATCAATTGATACTGTAAAACAAGATACAAAATATTCAAAATATCAAGCAATATCTTTGACATATAACAAGTGTCAAAAGATACTATAAAACAAAAAATAAAACATTCAAAGTATCTAGTGATAGTTTAAAACAAAACATAAAATAATCCAAGTATCAAGCGATACCTTTGAAACAAATATTCAAAGTATCAAGCAATATTATTGAAATATAACAAGTATTAAATGATACTGTGAATCAAAATAGAAAACATTTAAAGTATCAAGTAATATCTTTAAAATATAATAAGTATCAAATAATACTATAAAACAAAACATAATCTAGTATCTGTACTAATTATATTTCTCAAAATAAAACAAATGTTTAACTCAAAAAAACAAATTTTTAACTCAAAACAAAACTAATAATCCTGAAAATAAACATTCTCAAAGAAATTCTCCCTATCATAGTCTTCTCCTTCAAAAGACCTATCACCCAACTTGTAATCTGACAATAAGGAGGCAATACAAAGTGCAACTTCAATCAAGAAACTACTTTCATTTTGGGGCATGTCATGGTAGTCCTGCACTCTGACATGGTCTTTACAAACTACTCAAACAAACCTACACTCCTTGTAGTAACAATAGTTGATTATGGTAAAATATTTAGTAGGTGGAATAGTACTGTGGTTCACTAACTATCCTACAAGCTGATAGCACTACCTCACATCAAGTTCTATATAGTTTGATATTGTTATAGTTTCAGATGGTGTTTAGTCCTAGCATTACTACTTTGCTGCACTCTCTATTGCTTCATCCTTCCTACCAGTCTATTCAAATTTACTATTGAAGTAGGCTGCCCAAAATCCTTCTCTTACCTGTACCTCACTAACTGCCATACCTAATTGGGAGATATCTTGTATGTCTGAGAACTACCGTCACTTGGCTGGTCTAGTTCCTCCTATCACAATTTGTTCTATGATAGGTAGGGGACCTTCTTTTTGTATTTCCACTACTCATTTACCATTTCCAGGGTCTGCTCGAGGTCTTCGAGAAGTTTTCAGCTCTTCTCACTTGATAGGTATCCTTTCAATTTCACCAGAAATTTATTATAATTGTATCCACTCCTGTGGTCTCAGATTTTCTCTACCTCCCACTCATGTTTTGCTTCCATTAGGATTGGGCAGGGTAGGTAGGGGTCTATCGGGGAAATCTTGGGTCATTATTTAAGTAATAGCATTTTACTAAGATAGAGTGGAAAACACCAGTGTCTTTCTGGTAGGTTCTGCCATCTATCTTAAGGATATAGTTTTCTGTAAACTCAACAAACTTGAGGACCTTGAATGGTTTTTACCAGAAAGATTGCAACTTCTTGCTCTGCTCAGATGCTAAAGGGAACAGTACTCCATATACTAGAACAAAACTTCAAACAGTGATGGGTTTGTAGAGTATCCTGTGTCATACTACCATTGTTGGACTCCAGTAGCATGCCTCCTTTACTACTTGGAAGGCTAAGTTTCATTCAGTTTGGTGCTGGTTTAGATAGTCATCTTATGCAGGGACCACTGAGTTCTTAAAGATTGTTATTGGTAAAAGGGGATAGTTCCATCCATATACTACTTTCTATAAAGATATGTTGATAGTTTTGGAGTAGCCAGCATTTAAGTATGCTATAAGCTCAACTAGTATAGGTTCCTAGTTTGTCTACAGTCTATTGACCATTGTCCTCACATAAGTCTTAAAATCAGCGATTTTCTATTCAGCTTGTCTATTGGTCTCATGATGGCCAGGTAGCACTTTCAAGGATTCAATTCTAAATGATTTACAGGTCTGCATCTACCAATTTGATTCCAAATGAGGGTCAGCATTATCGACTATTGACAGCGGGTAGCTATAGGTGGTAATAATGTTCTATTTCAGGAGTTTTATCATTTCTGCTACTGTGGCTATAGTAATAGTAGGTATAAGTCAGATATAGCAGCTCAGCCTATCCACTACTACTAGTATGAGATCAAATCCATTTGACATATTAACAGATCTGGTCAAGTTGATAGTAATTGATTAAAATAGTTTGGAAACTGGGTCAAGGGTCTGTATTCTTCCTGCTGGTCTGTAGGTTGGTTTCTTATTTGTCTGGCAAATATCCGCTTGTTTGATGTAGTCGCAGAAATCTCACCTCATTTCAGGCCAGTAGATGTACTCAGTCATATATTAGAGATTTCGTTCTATACTATAAGGTTCTTTATTACCAATTTCATGAATAATATATTCTTGGAGTGTTCTCTTATTAACGAGGTCTCTGTTGGGGATAAAGAGGTAGTATTTTCTCTGGCATGTCTTCATATAGAGTATTCTATCTGATATACATACTCCTTTCAACTCTCTTTGCCCTGCGTGACTCATGACTCAGGGGTAGATTGGTTCATATCTATATCCTGATGCTATCTGTTGTCTGAAAACGCTTCGCATTTTGTATGATATGTCAATTATACCTCATTCATCTTCAATCTGTTCTGCACTAGCTATGGTGGGCCCTGTCTCTTTCCCCTCTTCCAAGACATCATAGAGGTTGCAGTGGTGTGTAGCCATAGGAAAAGGTATAACTGAAATGATAGGATCATTATTATCGATGTCTAGTATACTACTGTATAGGACCTTTATTCCAGACAATCTCAGTGGGCTCACTAGTGGAGGAGAGGTTGCTGTTGAAGTGTCTAGTATTAGAATTACAAGAAACTTGATTGGCTGCGAACTTAGTAGGGTCACCAGTGGTTGAGTTAGCTTATCAGACAGTGCTACTACTGTCTGTAACATAGGTTCATCCTGTTCAGAGTCATAGCCAGTACTGCTCTCAGAAAGACATTTGAGAAAGATATGCAGATCTTCTTTTTTAATATTCTAATCATCTCCAATTATGATAGGATGAGGGAACTCATGCAATTTCTGGAATTGCAGAGAGCAAGGTCATAAGGTTGAAGAGGTTGATTGCATTATCACTGCAAGGGCTATAGAGGGGTTTTCATAGGAGGTAGAGTCAGAAATACTAATATCTTACAAGTTGGAGTTCCAGAGGAGCAGAGTGCTCCTGTTATCTAAATCCTCATAGATGTGGAAGGGTGTATTGGCTAAATACATTGTTTGTTCAGGGTAGTATACCACCTTTGCCTCGTATTTGCTCAGCTTACTTATCGACCAAGTCCATCTTTAACAAGGAACCCTGTAACGTGCTCGGGCCAGGCCCTAGTCATGTAGCGGTACGATAGGAGCAGATGGCTTCTTGATCAACAAGAAGCAAGCGCTGCTTGCTAAAGGAGTCTTCGAACGGGGTGTAATAGGAGATCAAAGAAGTAACCGTTCAACCAAGTATATTAAGAATACTGTCTGTCGAAGTCTGCTGTTTCAATCATGGAATTCAGCGGTCTTTAAATACAGCCTATCGCTTATCTCCAGTATGAGCTATATTGCAAAACAATGTGTGTATCAACTGATAGCACACGAAACAATACAAGTATCAAACGATACTGTGATACCAAACATAAAACAATGTGTGTATCAACCGATAGCACACGAAACAATACAAGTATTAAATGATACTGTGAGACCAAACATAAAACAATTTAGTACCTGTCCCGGTTACAAACTCCATAAATTCCCAGGTTCAACAGAGGTTGGTAGTCTGTAATAATTGTAAACTTAAAACCCATAAGCATATAGTTCAATACTTGGAGCACATCAATCACTATCTTGGCAAAAATATAGGCTAGCACTTGGGGAGCCCATAGTGTCTGGCATACTCATCCCAAGGTTGCAGCTAGGGTGCTGCCACCAACGAAAATTCGCTAGCTCAGTTTTCAGGGGCACTTATCCTGAGTGCCCAACTCCTTAATGTCAATTTGCAGCTCAACGTCAATTTCTGGCTCTATACAACTTTGTGGCTCAATGTCACACTATAGCTTAATGTTACTTTCTGGCTTAACCTTAATTTATGACTTAACACAATTTCACTGCTAGTACTTACTTCCAGCTTCAAGATTAAATTAAGGTTATGTGTATTTTAATAGAGTATAATATAAGTTTTATTGTAATTTTTGTATACATGATATTCCATTTCACATTTATTTTTCCCAGTCTCACTTGACGTTTAATACCTAGAATTATCATCTTAGATACCTTTTTTTTATAACTTCAATCCAGATATCTCTGCTTCACCTCTGCCTTCAACTGAGTCAGAAATATATTTTGCTCAGCTTTCTGAGCCTGTTTTTTAGCATTTTGTGTACAATGTAATTGCATTTCTGCTTTCTCAACCTCCATATCCTCTCTTCTTTTTACCATTTGTCATGCTTCAGAAGCATACAGGACACCTCCTTTTTGTACTTGTCTTTGACTCAGTGCTCTACGCTGGGCATTTCTAGCCAGCTCTGCAGCCTGTGTATCTTCCAAGTATTTCATTGCCAAAGCACCAGATTGTGCTTAGACTAATCCACCCTGGAGAACTTTCTTCAACTTACGCGGAAAGGTGCGTGATAAATCACCCGCATCCATTTGTAGATCATCTTCGGCATGCTTTAGCCTCCTAATCATTAGAAGAATATCAAAAGATGATTCGTATGCTAGTGGTTCAGTACTTGGTTGTCTGGTAGAAATCGGGGCTTCCCATAACTTGCAGATTACAACTTCAGGATTGTATGGAATGAGACCACGGGAAAGAAATGCGGATAAGCTGGTTCATAATTAGATTGTTTGCTCTCGAATGGAGTGAATTTTGTTTAAAAATTCACATTTATAAAAATCTCCCCACCCAGAATGAGTTGCTACTTCTACTGCTTGAGTAGGGTAATGCTTATATGGCTGAAATACAACCCTATCTAAGGGTTGTAGGAGGTGGCTTGTGTGTGCTGGAAGACAGAAGGTAATAATCCCATGTTGGTCCCAGTAGTCGAGAAACTGCTGAGTACAATGTGACCCAAAGCCATCAACAATGAGAAGTTGATAGGTACCAGTCAGGTGTGTTGCAGAAAATCGATCAAAGGGTAGCAACCATTCTATCATAAGCTTATTGTCATTGTATCCAGTATCGGAGGTTTCAACCTGGTAGTTATCAGGTATGGAAGTTGTAGTATACTATGGTTCCTGATGAAGGATACTAGGAACAATAATCATTGGTGCTAAAACAATAGCACTACCACTAATGATTTTACAAACCATTACTAGTTCACGATTTGTTGAGCTAGCCATATACAATTGCCGATCTGGATCTCGGAAGTTAATCCACTGGTTCCGAGCAATTCCAATACAGAAGCCAGTCTTATCAAAGTTGTAAGTATCACCAGGCAGAATCGCATATTTCTGGATGCCTCTACTGTACTTCTCAAACCATTCTTGTATGTTCTCAGCGTGGTGTGCATTTTTACAATCGATATCAAGTCTACGCTGTTTTTGAATAAAGTGTTCTGGATGGCGGCTCAGAAATCATCTACTCCAATGCTCACTAATGGTTGGTCAGGGAAGTGGCCCAGTGTAAAGATTTTGAAGAGTGGCATTCACACAACCCGTAACTATCTGCGAATGTGCGCTGGTACTAATAGTATCTAAGCAGTCTATGTATTCACAAACAGCCACTTCCTGATCTTCTGACAGCTTTCGGTTCCCTCCTGGTCACTCTGTTTTTGACTGCTGCCCTGGCCAGTATCTGCCTAATCGTTGTTCAGGAATTTCGAACTTGTGGGCAATTGCTGAAATATTCATTGTATCATTTCCTGTCTCTTCAAGGTAGATAATTGCTGCCTGATTGTGTACCCCAAGATCTTTGTGTGGCTCGTTATGTTGGCTGAGAGGAATAACAGCAGATGAAGACAGCATAATGAATTATGGTATGAGAGGAGTATGTGGCAATGGATTTAGATTTTGGAAGAGATGCTACATAGAACTATTTAGATAGCTTATGCTGGGATCTTTTATAAAGCCCTACAATAATATTAAGCCCCATAATTGTATTTAGCTGTCAACTGATATTGATACTGGAAGTTACTACGATGAGCTACAAAATTGAATGGAAGAACAAACCGATGATAAGCTGCAAAATTGTATTGCGCCACAAAGTGACAGGGAGCCACAAAATTGTATTGAGCAGGAAATTGAGGTGGAGCTGTAAATTGACGTTAAGCTATTGGGCACTCAGGATGGGTGCTTGCGAAAACAGAGCCAGCGAGTTTTGGGGTGTTGCAGTGCCCTAGCTGCAACCTTGGCGCAAGTAGAGGATGCACAGAACTTAAATCACGCCTCTGGATACAATATCTAATCTTGGTGGCATTAGGGTCCAAGTGAGTTGACATAGAATTCTAAGGGCACAACTAGGTCTAACAAGGTGTAACCACCCAGGATACATGAGCTATGGCCGCGGGAACCAATACCCGTACAGGGACCTGGGAGGCGAACTGGGAGGAACTGCTAGGCAAGCAAGTACTGGACCTATGGAGACCCAATGGCACGAGCTCTGAGACAAACAATATTGGCTGGCCAGGTACTCGGGTAGCTAGATACACCCGGAAGTGGTTTCACCGTACTTAGCGACCTCTGAAGTGGCAGTTACACAGCTAAGCCAGGTAACTGAAGAAAGGTTGAAAGGATCTATCTCCAGCGACGTAGCAGACAGGTTAACAAGGAAAGGTTATCTTGTCCACTGGACAAGATTACCCTACTATCGGGATCAGGTTAGCCTGCCGTGAGGCTTGGGTTACCCTGTCTAAAGACCTGAGTTACCCTACCTTTCAATACGAAGTCCCTCGAGGGGTTCGGGAAAAATGACCAGAATGTTTGTTATGCAAAGCCATGTAGAATACTGGAGTCGGGGTTCTGCGAGATGCTATTGGGCGAGCTATGCAGCTCCAAGGGGCTGTGGATTGGAGATATTATTCCTATCATACCCCTCGGGCCCAGCCTTGATGCCTGGATACCATCGGGAAATGGTCGCAGAGTTGTGCAGAGTGAAGTAAAGAAGGATCTTTGGAGACCCGCTTGCAAGGCTGTATACGCCGCTGCTGTTCGGTCGACTGCAGGGTGTGCGGCGGATATACAAGGGGGCATAGGGTAGAAGGTGGAGTACCTCCTGCAGGTTGTTGGGGGTAAAACGCACCAAAACCATCGTGGTTAATGGGTGTTAACCGCGGTGGTCCCGAAGCTAGTCCCCAGTAGTACTGGGGCAACCGGGACAGTTTTACACATACCAAGCCCGGAAGTGTCCCCAACGCCATTGGCTCTGAAAGGGAAGTGCAGGGACACTACAAGCATGAATCCTACCACGGGCATGGGGGAACTAAGGTAGCGGTCATGGGTAGCGCCCATTGGATTACTCCTGGACCACCACACCATGTGGAAGACACTGGAAGCCCGAGAATCATAAATAGTAGATAGATAAACCACTCAGAGTAGCTTCCGGGGTAAAGTAGAGATCGATGTATATGGGAAGGGTGCCAGAGATAGTCCAGTTCATCAGGTATCTTGACTGTTAGCCACTGGCAAGACGCCAATGGGAATGAGTTTACACTCTGGTGGGGGAAATGGAAATGCAGTGCAGAAACGATAACCTGAGATAGTGAATACTGACTAGAGTGTGTCGACACATGGATGCCCGCAGGGTATGCTGGGAGATATGTCGGACCACCCTTAATGGACAATGGTTTGCTCACATAATTGGAGTCAACCAACAGAGCAGTATCTGGTATAAGGTAAAACTAGCTGAAAGTCTATATGAGAACTCTCCTACTCCAACATTCAAGCCTCAGGAGACTTTAATTGAGTGAAGCATCAGGATTAACGATATTAAGTTTTACCGTTTACTTTACTCTTAAATATGTGGGAACTTTTGGCAATAAATTTGAAGTTGTTTGGTGCGGTGGCAATGTTGGGGTGGATCCTCCGTGGGGTGCCCCTGTTTCAGCATCTCGCTAAGCGACTTACTCACTTAACCCCTCTCCGGATTGATTCTTTTCCGACCTTTGGCACTGACCTTGCGCGAACTCTGTGAACCGCGTCTAGACCCAGTAGGCCAAGGTAGAAAGTGCAAGGGCCAGTACCGAAGTTGCAACCTGAATGGAATCCCGCAGGGAGTCAGACCTTTACTTTGCTGAGAACACTACCAGCAAGCTTTGTATGCCGGTTTTTGCCGATGTTTGCGCTATTGAATGGGACAGCCCCTAGTTACTTCTAGAGGCTGCTCCTATCCGGTTACCTGATAATTGGGTTGATTGTATGATTGCAGACCCTCGTGCTGTGGCGTTTTCATTCTATCAAGAGCCTGCCCTTGTCCACAATACGAGCCCTCCAATACTAGGGGATGTCCCCTTTCGCCATTTCTCGTATGATATCGTCGAACCTTATATCATCAGTGCCATATCCAACTCACTGGAGGAGGCGAAATGAGGAATGAGAAACCGTGTAACGTGTTTGGGACAGGCCCTGGTCACGTAGCGCTGCGATCAGAGCAGATGGCTTCTTGCTCAACAAGATATGAGCCCTGCTTACTAAAGGAGTCTTCGTTCGGGGTGTAATAGAAGGTCAAAGAAGTAACCGTTCAACCAAGTATGTTAAGAATACAGTCCCTCGAAGTCTGCTGCTTCCACTACGGGAATCAGCAGTCTTTAAATACAGCATATCGCTTATCTCCAGCATGAACGATATTCCAAACAATGTTTGTATCAACAGATAGCACATGAAACAATAGAAGTATCAAACGATACTGTGAAACCAAACATAAAACAATCTATGTATCAACTGATAGCATGCGAAATAATACAAGTATCAACCGATCGTGTGAAACCTAAGATAAAACAACCAAGTACCTGTACCGGTTAAATTCCCAAAAAGAAATAACACTTTCATCAAACAAAATAACCTAATAAAATCCTAATAGTTGGTAAACCCGCTATTCGGCTAAGAGGTTCCCTAGAACCCATCCACATCGTCATCGCTATCTTGCAACAATCTCATGTCATCTTGTAACGTCCACTCCGCCCCTTCCAGCCATTTTGCAAAGCACTCCTGGCAGGATGCTTCGCGCACAAAGCAACCTCATTCTTTGTAGTGCGGTAGCTCAATGTAATTTCGGACTGTCCGGTCTTGCCCGTCCTCTGTTTCGATATCGATTCCTCTGCAATTGTCACAGTAGTCGACAGACATTATTTTCCAGTATGCCCCTCGTGGAATGGTTCCACTGCGCAGTAGTTTATCAACAATAATGTGTCGTCCCTTGATGCTTATCTCTTTGTAGAATGACATTCCTTAATCTTCGTGACGGGGTAAAGGTTGGTAAGAGTTTAAAGATTTTTCTTTTCAGTTTTGGAGGTCTGGTTGTGTGGTTTTTCCTCTTCAGAAAGGTTTGAGTGATGGCGGGTGGTATTTATATCTCGGTGTTGGTCTTGCTTAGGTGTCAACCTCGCTTAGGTATCGACCTCCCTTAGGTCTCCAGGGGAAGGTCGGTGGTACTTAATTTCGGTTTCTTCCGTTTCCATGCACATCTCACATTTTTCTGTGCTCAGGTAACATCCTCTTCCGAAGCGGAATACGTCGGCCACTGTTTCACCCCATACCCTTCCCGTTGACTCGGTTGTTATATCTAGGCATTTGTTGTAAATACATATAAACAATCAGTTTGCAAGGTATCATCTTGGGATAATATCACAGTTCATCAACAGTCCCATTAGCTGATGGCACAGTGTCCACGGTACTTGGTCATAGTTTGACATCGTAAGGCTGTTGGATGGTGTGTTTCTTTTTCTTGTTATTCCCAGTATTCAGCGGCGGCCAGCCGAGCTAGGTATGCTGCTTCATCTTCTATAACTCAATTCTCGCCTTTGCCGCTTTCGAAATCGCTTTCAGAATAGGGTGACCAAAATCCATCTTGTATCCTTTTATCAGTATCTTGATGGAGGTATTGTATTTCCAGCAGGGTTGGGCTCCACGCCACCATTACATGGTTTATTGTGGGGGGTAGCGTATCCTCTGGTTTGTTGTCCTCACACCATTGGTTTACTAGTTCCATCGTATTTTCTAATCCTTCGCGGGGTTTCCAACTGTTTTCTGTTTCCGGATATCCCACCCATTTCACCAGGAACTGGTCATAGTCATAGCCCTTTCTGTGGTCTCGTACAACCTCCACCTCCCATTCTGGTTTTTCATTTAGCGGAATTGGAGGCGGCTTAGCGTGGCTTCTTCTGGGGAATGTGGTATTGTCGTTAGGGAGGTATTGTTTCACAGTAGACACATGGAATGTTGCTCGCTGGTTCCTGTACCTTCTGCTGTCCATTTCTATCCTGTATTTTTGTGTATAGTTATCATATTCGATTATCTTGAATGGTCCTTGCCAGCGCGGTTGCAGTTTCCTGCTTTGTCCTAATTCCGTTGCGAATAGGCTTCTATAAACAAACAGCAGGTTACCTTCCTCTATCGGTTTATGGTGTCTGCACCGTTTTGCTACTGTTCTTGTACTCCTAAATCGCGCTGGTTTGCTAGTGTTAAATGCCGTGTTACGGATTGCTTGGTGTCTGTTCAATAATTTGTCGGTGGCTGGTACTGCAGAGTTCTTGAAATTCCCTAGGGGACGTAGCTGGTAGTCTTTCCCAAAAATAGCTTTATATGGTGACATACCACGGCTTTCAAACCATCCTGCATTTAGGTATGCTGCCATTTCCGGTATGGCATCAAACCAATTGTTTTGTCTTGCATTGACTAGGTTTCAAAGAACTGTCTTCAATTCTCAAATTTTCCTTTCCACTTGTTCATTCGTTTCATGATGGCCTGGTGCCGCCTTGATATGCTTAATGCCTAGCGATCGACACTGCTGTCTCTACATATGTGAATCAAATCATGGGTCAGCATCGCTTGCCAGAGATGTCAGGTAGCCATGTGGTGTAAATATTTTGTTGCGCAGAAGTTCCCAGGTTGTAATTGCCGTTACTTACTTAGTTGCAGGTATAACCCACGTGAATCCAGAAAATCTATCCATCACAACTAGGATTGTGTCATATACCCAGCAATTATGGAAGGGTCCTGCAAAATCTATGGCTATTGATTCGAAAATTTCCGATGGTAGGATAATTGTCTGAGCCTTTCGTTCGAGTAACTTTGTGGGTTCTTTATTCATCTGGGATGTGTGGCATTGGGCCGCTTATGCTCTGAAGTCCTTGCGCATTTCAGGCCAAAATAGGTACTCGGTAGCGTACCGTAGGTTTTGTTCAACACTGTGGTGGCCTTTGTTGTGGATTTTGCTAATGACATACTCCCTTAACATCCTATTTCCTTATGCGGGGCCTTTTGGAATATACAGGCGGTCTTCCCTGGATCTAGCTTTTGCCTACAGCATTCCGTTTGGAACCTTGTAGGAGGACAAGTCTCCTGTGGAGTCCATACTTTGGTTGACCGTTTTCCAAATTGATTACCTCCGATATGCTACAACCAAATGTGCTCGGAACGATCCGATCATTTCATTGACTGTTTGTAAGGTATCGTGTTCGTCTTCTATTCCGCTTCCTCTGGTTGTCTCAGGTAGGTCTTCCTCCTCACTGTCTTGAAGACATCGTAAAGTCCTCGTCGATATTCGCTCATTGTTGTAGGTACAACTGAAACTATTGCTTCATTTGTTAACCTTTCTAGTTGTTCTGTACAACTAATTGGAGGTGGGCTATCAGGTCCTGGCATTCGGAATCCGGCTATTGTCTCATAGGTAATGTCCTGGCTCAGTTCCGCTCATTCAACCAGTGGCGGACTATCTGGCTGTAGTATATAGAAAGTCGGGGCTTCCGGGTTTAGCAGTGCCAGAATTGGATAAGACCTGGGCGTTGGCTCCGCAAGGGTGGACGGCCCTTCCCCAGCACTATCTGGTCTTCCGCCGACCATTTGTTGCCATTCCTAGTCGTTGATTTCGGGGGACTCCGGAGGGCTTGGGTCGATGTCTGTACTTGGGGGGCATGGTCCTTCTCCAAGAGGGTAAGGGGTCGGGTTTCTCCACCATCTTGGGTGGTTGTTTGTGAATCTAATCTCAGTCCGATGATATGGGCAATGGTCTACATAGCAGTGTGAGTAGTGCAACTTGGGATGTTGAAGGTCTTCAGGTGGCGTGCTTCGCAGGGTACACGGGTGGCCCCAATCATTGCCTGCAGTTATTGAGCAGGGGCTGGTAGAGGGTACCGGAGCCTCGTTAGGGTACTCAGTGTATGAGTAAGGAGGGGAGGTATCGGAGACATTCCCTGCAGGTTCCATCGTGTTTGATCCTTGCTCGTAGACTGTGTTATCTGAGATGTCATCTGCTTCCTTTGTATAATCGTGGACATAGACTGGATTCAAGTCTGATCCTCCCTCATATATCTGGGAAAGGGCATCAGCTAAATGGTTCGTACTTCCTGGTGCGTATACTTTCTTCGCATCGTAGTTTCCTAAGGCACTAAGCCATCTAACTTGCTTTCTGCCTGGGTTCTTTGCCATTCATAGGTGTGTTAGGGGTTGGTGGTCCGTAACTATTGTAAAGGAATTTCCCTTTAGTACATTCTGGAACCGGTTAAGCACTTCCACTATTGGTAAGGCCTCTTTATCAGTGGTTCCATAATTCATCTGTGCATTTGTGAATTTCCTGCTGTGTAACGCTGCTGGTCGAGCCATCTCGTAGGTGGGTCCTTGTCCTACTCATGCTCCTATCTCCAAATCAGAGGCGTCTGTTACTAGCCAAATTGGTTCCTTGCTTCGTATATCCATTGGTTGCATGACTTGATGATTGATAATTCGTTTTAGTACCATTTCGAATGCAGTCTGATGGGTTGTTGTCCATACAAATTCGGCATTTCCTGTTAAGTCCATTAATGGTGCTGTCATGGTTGCATGATGTGGGAGGAACTGGGCGACATAGTTCACAATGCCCAGAAATCGTTGCAATTCCTTTTTGTTTTGGGGCATTTCCCAAGCTGCAATAGCCAATATTTTCTGGGGCTATGCATGGATTCCTTTATTATCCATAATGCCTCCTAGTACTTCTTGCGTATCTGCATATAGTACTGACTTTCTTTTGCTTGCATAGAATTTTGCCTTTCTGAGTCAGTCACATACTTGCTGTATATGCCCTTCATGCTCTTCTGATGTATCCGAGAATATGAGAATATCATCAATGTATACTCATACAAAGTGATGTAAATATTCGCTTAGTAGGTCTTCCATTATTTGCATAAATGTTGCTGGTGTATTCATGTCTTCTCGTAGCATTACTTTGCTGACAAATCCTCCGAATGGTGTTTTGAATGAGTTGAACTTAGGACTGTCTTTGTCCACTCGTGTTTGGAAGTATGGGTCGCTTAGGTCAATCTTACTCCTGAATTTTGGTGGTCCAATACAGTTAAGGAGCAGCTGCTGGTTGGGAATTGATAGACTATCCATGATCGTGTTATCGTTTCTTAGTTTCAGGTCCACCAGGGGACAGATTCTTCCATCTGACTTAGGTTTATGAACATAGGTGCCACTCCGGGAACCTCCTGTAGTACAATTACTCCAGCCCGTAATTTCTCATTTATCCAGGTCATGAGCTTGTCCTTGTATGCTTCCGAGATTGAGGATGTCAGTTGGTTTCTTAGATCTGTTCGGTCCTTCAGCCAAATGTGATGGTTAATCTTGTGCACAGGGGGTAGGGTTTCAGGGACCCTCTCTGGGAATGCATCCTTGTATTCTTTCAACAGTGTTGCTGAGGTTGCATCTGTAACCGCGGCTCGGATCTCCCTTCTTGTTTGTTTGCATAATACTCGCAGTTTGTCATCAGGAAACTCCACTGCCATGTCCCCACAGCTGATAAGGGCATTGTGTCTTCTTAGGAATGGCATTCCTATCAGGGCGTCATACTTTGCCAAGTTTTCTACCAACATTTCTTAATTTGTCCATTTCTTTTCCACGATTCCTATGGTCAGCCCACATTTCCTGTGGCTTAAAGAACGGGAACCTTTCATTGCCATGTTGATTGTTGTTGGTTGGGGTCCGGATTCCGTTTGTATGCCCTGGGTTGAGATAAAGGGAGCGCTAATAATGTCACAACCGATTGTTCTTGTATCGAACAGTATCTTTGCCAGATGACCCTCTATGTAGATCGTTCCTGCGAGTGCATCATGGACCTTTCTTGTTAGTGCTGGTTGGGTTCGAAAGCATTCCATTTCTGCCGAATTAATTCCTACCTCGTCGTATTCAGTTGCTTCCATGTGGTTTGTGCTAGCGTTCCGCTTAGCTGTCTCTCCTGTTCCCTTTTTGGTATAGCAATGCTTTGCATAGTGCCCCTTATTCCCGCATTCAAAACATGTACCTTCGTCGCGTCGTTTTTGTTTCTTATCTTGCTTGTTTTTCGAATTCTTAAAGTATGGTTTATCCTTCTGTGCATTGTCCCGTGATGATGATCCTTTGCTCTTCTTCTGATGTGGTATGTGGGTTCGGTAAACTCCTGTTTCATACAGGATAGTGTACTTACGTTTGGTCCGTTTGACTATCTTGTCCAAAGAGTCTCCCTCTTCTTCCATGGGTTCTACCTCCTGGCGCAATCTGGGATGCATTGATTCATACAAGCTTTGTCACAGCGTGTACTGAGATACTATCCTGGTAGGCAATCGTCTATGATACATTAAGAGATCTGTCGTGACTAACGTTATTCTTTCTGTTTTACCATTTCATACTGACTGGATATCCTTGAACCTTTGGTATAGTTCTTGCGTGTTCCTTGAGGATTGGAATCTTTCTCACAGTTATTTTATCAGGGTCATTCCTCAGATTTTTTCCACACTCTCACAAAGGTTCATTGCTTGGTGGTATGCTTCCTCTGCTTTTCCGGTACAGAAGCTTTCATACTACGCTCCGCTTCCTTTGCTGGTTTTTTCCACTGCCTGCAGGGCCAGGTATTGGGAAGTTGTTGTCACCCATTGGTCAAATGCTTCAGGTTTTAAGTCGTCCTTTTCCCCCGAGAACGAGGGTGGCAGCGGAAGTGTGATTTCAGGTCCTGTTCACCCGCCCCCTGGCCTGGCAGCGCAGCAGATCCTCCTTCGAACATATTGTGTTCGGACCCTTCGTCACTGGAGTTGTCGTCTGATGAGCTTTCTGGGGAGTCGGTGCGGAATTCATCTAGTGGTTCCTTTACCACCGGGTGATCTCATATTTCTTCCTCGTCATCTTCCTTCGGGGGTGTGCCGACAGGAATGCTGTCTTTCTTTAGTGGTTGAGCCAGTGCCTTTCCTTTACTGGGCCGGGAGGGAAATAGCCAAGGAAGGCTGGTTGCTGCCTTTGCTAATTCATCAGTCGATCCGCTGAAGGTCTGCTTGGCCCAGTCTTGCGCTAGTTGTCTTTCTGATTCGTCAATTGAGAAGTCGCCCTTTGGCCCTTTCGGGTTCTTTGGTTGCCTGTTCTTGGTAAGGCCTGGTCATGGGACCTGCTTCCCACTTCAAGTCTCCAGTGACTCAATGGTGTTGTATTGGCGGAGCCAAACCTCTCTTGGTTCTGCCACTCCCCACTCCTAGCTTCATTGTTAGACGCTTCGTAGTTTGATCAGAGCAGGTCTGGGCAGGTTTCTAACTTCTTGCTGAGGTTAAAAAATGTAATGTGTTCCGGCCAGGCCCTACTCACATAGCGGTATGATAGGAGCAGATGGCTTCTTGATCAACCAGAAGCTAGCACTACTTGCGGAAGGAGTCTTCGTTCAGGGTGTAATAGTGGATCAAAGAAGTAACTGTTCAACCAAGTATATTATGAATACTGTCTGTCGAAGTCTGCTGCTTCCACTACTGGAATCAGGGGTCTTTAAATACAGCATATCGCTTATCTCCAGTATGAGCGATATTCTAAACAATCTGTCTAACAACAGATAGCAAATGCAACAACTCAAGTAGCGAACAATACCGTAAAACCAAACATAAAACAAGGTGTGTATCAGCCGATAGCATACGAAACGATACCAGTATCAAACGATACTGTGGAACCAAACATGAAATAACCTAGTACCTGTACTGGTCACAGTTCGCCCTATGCGGGTATCGTTTCTGCGTTGCATTTCCATTTTGCCGGCCGTAGTGAAAACCTCTGTACATCGGCGTCTTGCCAGTGGCTAACAGTCAAGACGCCACATGAACCAGACTATCCATGACACCTTTCCCCTTTGTATTGATCTCTACTTGGTCCCGGAAGCTGCCAGGAGGGTTTTATCTATCTACTATTTACAGTTCTCGGGCTTCCGGTGTCTTCTGCAGGCGACGGTGTTCCGGAAGGGGTCCAAAGGGCACTACCCATGACCACTACCTTGGACCCACCTTACCCATGGTAGGAATCATGCTTATAGTGTCTCTGCATGTCCCTTTCAGAGCCTATGATATTGGGGACACTTTCAGGCTTGGTAGGTCTAAAACTCTCCCGGCCGCCCCGTCACCACCCGGGACTAACTACGGGACCCCAGTGGTTGACTGCTGTTAACTCTGTCAGCTTTGGTCCATTTTACTCAGAACAACTTGGAGGAGGTACTCCACTTCGGCCCTATGCCCCCGTAGATATCCTGCGAACAACCTATGGTCGACCAGACGGCAGCGACGTATATGGTGTTGCAAGCAGGTCTCCAAACCTTCCACTTTGCTAGACTGCATACAACTACGCAACCGTTCACCCATGACGCCCGGGCCTTAAGGCGGGGCCGGAGGGGTAAGACAGGAATAATGTCTCCAATTTACGGTTTCTTCAGAGCTGCCTAGCGAGCCCAATAGCCTCTCCCGGAACCCCAGATTCCAGTATTATGCTTGGCTTTCTGTGACAAACATTCTGGTCATTTTTCCCCAACTCCCTGAGAAACTTCGTATTGAATGGTAGGGTAACTCAGGACTTTGGGCAGGGTAACCCAAGCCCTATGGCCGGGCAACCTGATCCAAATAGTAGGGTAACCTTGTCCTGCGGACAGGATAACTTTTCCCTGTTACCCTGTCTATCCTGTGGCCAGCGATAGAGATTTCTGACCTTTCTTCAGTTACCCGGCCTAGCTGAGGAACCGCCCCTTCAGAAGTCCCCAAGTACCCTGACACCTGTCCCGGGTGTACCCAGGTCCTCAAGAACCTGGGCAGCGATTCGGTTCACCCTCGCAGCCCGGGCCATCGGGTCTCTGTAGGTCAAGTACTCACTTGCCTGCCGGTACCTACCAGTTCGCCTCCAAGCTACCTGTATGGGTGTAGGTTCCGACTGCCATAGCTCATGTGTGCTGGGTCGTTACATCACTCCCCTCTTCTCTACAGTCCGTCCTGTACCGCTAGCCTCGTCTCTTATTTCCTCGACCTGATTCCCCTAAGACCCTATGGTTCCAAGGCTGGGACGGATATCTTTGGTGGAAATCCAGCATGGCCGGTAGACCTGTCCCTTCTAGCATCTCATAGGGCTCCCATGAATTCTCCCTAGCCCCGTAGCCTTCCCATGAAACCAGGTACTGGACGAAGCATGATGGAAACTTCGCCTTTATTCCACTATACCATCCACTGTTCACACTACCTTCGATAATGTAACTTCGGCTCTTTGCCCACAAGCTCTGGGGTAGGGACATCCTTGACCCTACCTGATCCTGGATCCTCGCGGTCTGGATCCAGCAAAGTGACATTGAAAACCGGGTAGATGCTCCATCTGTTGGGCAGTTGGACTTCATAGTCTAGGTTACCCACCCGACATTTGACCACACAAGATCCAAACATCCGCTGGTCCAGTATCTCCAGTGGACGCGTTGTGCGGATGTTTTTTTGGCTCAACATGACGCGGTCCACTTTCTTTGGCCACCCAGCAGCCACATCCCCCAATGTAATATAGTCTGGTGATAGCAACCTCTGCTGATCGTGCCATTCCCATTGTCTTTTCTGCGCCCGTTGAATCATTTCTCGAACCTTCTACCAGGTCCCTTCCGATATGCTTAACCAAGAGGGCACTGCTAGGGTGTATCCCTTGATTATCAAACACGATACCCGACCTGTTTGGCCGAGGGTTAAACCCCTAGTTGGTCTCAAATGGTGACAACCTGGTTGATTCTGATGTCAAGGTGTTATACCCATACTCCACAAGGGGTAACAGTGAAACCCAATCATCGTTGCCAGTAGGAACAGTAACCATGCAAGTACTGCTCCTGTATCTGATTAACCCTCTCAGTCTGCCCATCAGCCTCAGGGTGGAATGCGGTCGAAGCGCTTAGTTTCCCTTGCAACAAGTGTATTAGACTTATCCATAACTTGGATGTGAATCGGCTATCTCCATTGGAGAAGATTGATTCTGGGAGTCCATGAAGGTGCCAAATCTCCTTCTGGAATATTAAGGCGACCTCCTTGATTGGTACCGCAGTAGTCAGGAGTATGAAAAGTGCCATTTTCGAGAATCTGTCTACTATGACCCGGATCTTGGTATACCCCTTGGACTCTGGCAGCGCTACAATGAAGTCCATTGAAATCGCTGTCCGCGGCGGCATAGGAACATCAATAGGTTCTAGTAGACCGAACTTCTTGTGCCTGATGGACTTATTTTGTTGGCATGTATCACATGTTCGCACATAATCGGTGATATGCTCGTCCATCTTTGGCCAATAGAAGCTAGCCCTAACCCTGCCAATGGTTTTGTAAGTCCCGAAGTGTCCCGCGATTCAGAAGTCATATTCAGCCTCCCTGATTGTCTGCTTCAGATTCCGGCCCTTGGGAACATACCACCTGTTCTTGCACAGCAGTTAGCCCTTTTCCATTGTAAAATGTCGGTCACCCTCTTTGTCACCAGTAGCCATTGCCTTCAAGATTCTTAAGTATTCCTGGTCTTCCTTTATCGCTACTCGTAGCTGATCCAAAAAGGAAGACTGGAGCTGGAATCCTTAGCACCCCTGCAACACTTGTGGTCGCAAGGTGTCCCATTCCTGGCTCCCAACCCACTCTCTAGGGCGAAAAAGCGATGGTGGCGGAAAATCACTCCCCTCTTCAGGGCGGTAGTCCCTATACCGCCACAAAGCATCTGCCTTCTCATTCAACCACCCTTCTCGGTAAAACACATTCAACTTAGACGGTTGCCATTATACATTTATCGTTTGCGCGGTGCATTTCCATTTTGNTGGTGGCGGAAAATCACTCCCCTCTTCAGGGCGGTAGTCCCTATACCGCCACAAAGCATCTGCCTTCTCATTCAACCGTCATACCCGGTAAATTACCTTGAAGTTAAACGGTTGCAGGAACTCAGCCCAGCGGTGCTACATCTGGTTGGGGATCTTGGTACTATTAAAGTACTGCAAATTCTTATGATCTGTATAGATTACCAATTGGTCCGTTACCGCATGTAGCAGATGATCCCATTCTGTGAAGGCCGCCAAGATGGCAGTCATTTCCTTGTCATAGACATCTTAAGTAATATCCATGGGGTGAAACTTCCGACTATAATAGGCCACTGGGTGTCATCTCTCATCCTCACGGAATTTGGAGAGAACGGCTTCTAATTCAAAGTCACTAGCATCGGTTTCCAGCCAGGTTGGCCGTTCAGGGTCAAAATGAGCTAGAATAGGTTTGAACATAAACCCATTCTTCAAATGGTTGAAGGCCTGCTCATACGCAGGTGTCCATTCCCATCAGATATCCTTCTTTGTCAAGTCCATCAGAGATTTCCCTATCTTGCTGAAACCTTCTATGAACTGAAGATAGAAGTTGGCAAAGCCCACAAAGCTTTGAACGTCGACGACGCATGTCGGAGGTGCCCAATGCCTGATTGTTTGCATCTTCTCCGACAACATAGAGATCCCCATGTCCGAGATCTTGTATGCGAGGAATTCAACCTCCCGTTGGTGGAAACTGGACTTCTTCGTACTTACACATAGTCTGGCTTTCCCCAATTTCTCCATCACACATCTCACTATTGCGACCTGCTCTTCCATAGTTTCGGAGTAGATCAGGATGTCATCCATGTATGCAATGACTCCTTCATCCATGAGATCCCGAAAGACCACATTTATCATGCTTTGGAAAGTTGCCAGGGCATTACACAACCCAAACGGCATGACCGTGTATTCATACAGTCCATATCTGCACCGGAAGGCCGTCTTCCATTCCCCACCTTCTGCCATCCTCAGTATGTAGTAGCCATTCCTCAAGTCCAACTTGGTGAACACAACGGCATTTCCTAACCTATCTCGCAGTTCATTCACCAATGGTAGAGGATACTTACTCTTCACGCTGATTTTGTTCTGCCCTCGGTAATCTATTACCAGTCTTCATGTACCATCTGGTTTTGGCACGAAGAGGATAGGGGCTGCTGCCAAGGAGCTGGATCGCCATAGCTGTCCCGTTCGCAGGATGTCATTGATATATTCCCGGAGTGCCTTAAGCTCCTTTTCCAATAAAGAATAGATAGGCCCAAACGGAGGTTTAGTTCCAGGCTGCAACTCAATCGTATGGTCATACCTTGAGTGCTCCGGTAGCGCCTCAATCCGTTCTTGACTGCAGATATCACGATAGTTCTTATACTCGGGGAGCAGCTTAACTGTAATGTCGGTACCTTCATCATTGGAGAATTGGACAATTCCCAATAGGTATACATTACTAGGGTCTTCGGCTAGTAACTCTTCACAGGTCATAAACACTAACCGGCCCTGCTCTGCTAGGCAATTAGCCTTGCAGAAATCTGAGCACCAGGTTAGTGATCCAGTCTTCCAATCTAAGTCGGTGTTATGGCCCTTCAACCAAGACATAGGTAGGTACCCATCCACCTTAGTGTCACGCATATCCGCGACTTCAAAGCGCATCTCATTATGGTGGTCGCCTATTTTCATCTCCAATGATTTGGTATAGTGCAGACCTGACCCCGGAATGTAGTTACCTCTCGCGTCGCTTATCGGCACATGTACCTTTCATCGTATACAAGGTACCTGAGTCTGCTTGACCCATTGGCTACTAAGCACTGGCCCAGTAGCTCCACTATCGAGCACCAGGAGCGCTTCCGCGCTTACCTGTCTAGCTCCTATCTCTCAGTCTAACTTGACCAGCAGGTGGATAGGCTTGGTACGACGAGGCAAGTTGTCAGGCTTCTGCCTCTTCACTTGTCTTAGGTACTTAGTCATCTTGGCTTACTAAATCCTTTTAGTCTCTTGACTTTTGACCCAGGGGCGGCCACAACGGGTTGGTAAACGTTACAGGATTGGGATTCGTCTTTATCAATAACTAGGATGTTTGCTATCACGCCAGCATGATTTCGCATACTAAACCCCCCTCTAGTAAACTTGAAAATAGCACTGTTTATTTGATCAAGTCCAGCCTGAACCAATTCCGCTTGTACTAAACATAACAATTATCCACGAGATGGCCAGATATCCGCTGTCGCACCGGTTCCAAGCGAAGCAGCCTTGCTTCCCCCACGTCGAGCGTCTCCTCTACCAAGACCTCACCCGGCCTCAACGGCAATAATGTCCTATGACTTGTCCATCCAGCTAAGGAAATCCTGAAAGAAATACGTATAACTAGAACGAAGGAAATAATCCAAAAACCCAACAAAGGAGAGATAGCCCAGTCTACTCCGTACGGCCTGCAACATCTACCTGCCCACACCGCCTAGGTGTAGTCAGTATCAAGGTCGTTTATAAAGTAGACGGGTACCTACCCATCCCTGAAGCCACCTCCATGGCTCCTGTCCATCTATCCCTCAGGGGTCTATGACTATGGGTTGATAAAGTTACACCTTAAGCAGAATGGGTTCTTACCTATTCCAAGCCGTCAGTATCAGCCTCCATGATCTGAGGTGATGCCTGGCGGACTTCAAGTATCTTTGACGAGGAAGCCGGAGGGGTTGCTTCAATGTGCTTTAGTCACTTGTCCGTTCCTGTGGGCCGGCTTGCCAGGGCTGACTGTTTCAACCTACGAGCCCGTTTGGATGAACCAATGACGGGGGCAGTCGCGGTACACTTTCTCCAAAAGTGACCCGTTTGCCCGCACTTGGTGCACTGGTTGTGCTTCCTCTGGAGTTCAGTCAAGGTCGACGGGATTTGCTTATACGCTATTGCATACTCAGCAGTCGCCGGCTTTGCCTGTTTTCCCGCGTTGAAATTAGTGGGTTTCGCCAACCTCTAGTTCTGTCTGCCCGAACCTTTCTCCTTCTTCTTGAACCTGCCAGATGTCAGGAATCTATTCTCCTTCTTATCTGTGGGCTGAGGTCAAGGAGCTCGGTAGATGACATGGTTGCTGAACCGGTTATTGTCCTCTAGTGTGTGCCTGACCTTCCGGAGAAGATCCAGGTACTCGTTCAGGTCGGTTGGATGTGGTTCCTTAAGTGCCCATGCATTCCAAACCTCTTGTGTGATGCCTGATCGAACCGTGTCTCGTACCTGCACTGGATCTGTATAGCTACGCTTATACATATAATCAATTATCTTATCCAGGTACTCATCGAGGTGATGTGGCTTCATCACAAGGTCTCGCCACACGGGGAGGGATTGATCTCGCTAGGCCTTGTCTCCACCAAAACTTTGTTCCAGCCATTCCCGGAACCCTTTCCATGTCCATAAGGGGTTGCTGTCCTTTACGGGAACGGGAGTGTGCTTAGCGGCTTCCTTGTTAATGTGTCCGTGCAACCCCAGATACTATGCCCGGGCGCAGTCTTCAAGAAGGGAGATCAACAAGTTTACCTTATCCATGTCTGTTAAGTTGCAATCCGCAATGTATTCAAATTTGACCTCCACTAAGGTCCAGAAGCTCACGAGTTCTGTAACTTTGCCTTTGAATGGAGGAATACCACTCAGCTTTTCCAGCTTCTTCTGCCAGTGTTTTGGTGTCGGCCTAGAAGCCGAACGAGTACCCCTCCGGGCTCTCGCCAGCCTCTTGGCCCAGCGATCCCGCCGTCGTTTCTTCTTGTTACTCCAGTCATCCCTGCGAGCACCGAGGAAGGGGGTCAAATCCAGGGGAGAATCTCGGGCATGATCATTATCCATGCTGTCATGGTCACAGCCCCCGGGATCTCCACCTGCTCCCACTGCACCACCTCCAGGTGGTGCATTTCCGTCCCCACGTACCACCAGTATTCCCCCCTTGGGATTCCTGGGGTCCTATCGTACCCATGAAACCTTTCCTACTGGCCATCCTGGTTACCATCCTCTGGGGGGTTAGCCTCTGATGGTCCTGATGCCGCTAGTAGAACAGGGCGTCACCCACTCTCAGGAGTTAGGTTGGACGCCGTCTGTGTTATCCGCAGAAAAGACTACAACTCTGGACAACTCAAGGGCTGCATCGCGGGACCAGCATGCCTCCATGACCAACAGTACCCACATGTTGGTCATCTATCTCCTTCGTTCTGCCTTCTTCTATGTCTCAATGGGGTCTGAGGTCCCTTCCTACACCCATAGGAGTGATAATGAATCCACTCCATCCGGGTCTCTTCCGAGTTACAGTCTGAGCGACCGAACCCATCTTGGCTCTCCAAATCACCACTTGTGATGGTGGGGAGACCGGCGGGAAGACTTAGCTTTGACGGTGCCGTAGGAATGACTGGTGCCCAAGGAACCCCGCGAGCTGGTGTCCCTGGCCCGGGGATAGGGGTCCCTTGCGATGGAGCCTCAGGTGCTGACTCAGGATGGGGCCATACCTATTTAAAGAACCCAGGTTATGCGGCAAACATCGACTTCAATCCTGGGTGTGCCGAAGCCGGGGGTAGAAAAGGGGTGGTAGGAGACGGGTCGGAACTAGGGATGGGTAGGGGAACTGGTAGAGGAGTGGGTCATGGGGCGGCTATGGGAGGTACTGGAGTTGCACCCAAGGGTGTTGCAGGCAGAATGTTAGGGGCAGGGGTCAGACGAGGGGTTGGGTTATGCGTATCTAGGGCCGTGATACACTTCGGTGTGGTCATCCTTTTCTTTACTCGACGTCCATCAGTCGGCCCGACCGTTGGACTGCCCGAACAACTACGGGCGATTCAGGGAGGGACAGACAGGGAGACTGTAGATGCCCTTGAGAAGGAGGAAGTATAACTGTAGCCGTCATCTTTCAGGCTTTCCAACATGTGTATACTGATCGGGCTCAGGTACGCCCTCCATTGGTCGTCTCTGGCTCTCATGGCCAATTTCATGCCCCAATTCTCGGGCTTGGTATGGACGAGTGGGAGTGGGGGCGTGGCCTCTAACATCAGTATATTATTCTCAGCATCAATACTATACCCTCCTTCGAAAGCCTTTCCCAATGCTGTCATCTGAGTCTTCAATGCTTGCTGATCCCTTATCATCCGCAGGTATGCCTCCTGCTGCGCTTTCATCCATTGTGCCGCTGCCGTAGTGATCTGTTTCCGGAACACCCCCTGCTGCTGTGTGTTCCAGTTCCTTAGTTCCTGCTTCGCTTCCCCAATCAACTTGGATACCTCCCGGACGATGTAAGGTTTGATGAACTCACGCGAGAACTCACCAAATGGGACCCCTTAGGGTGGAGGAGAGGTCATGTTGTGGACAAGGGTAGGGTCAGGAAAGAATGAGAGCACCACAGCATGAGGGTCTGTAATCGTGAGGTCAAGGCATTCACTCGGTAACGGAACAGGGGCAGCCTCCAGGAGCAACTGATAACCATCTCAGTCAATACTGCGAACATTCGCAAAAACCGCGGCGCGAAACCTGTTGGCGGCATGTTCATCAAGATCAAGGTCTGAATCCGAGTTGGATTCCATTCTGGATCGAAGTTTGGTACCAGCCATTGCGCTGTCCACCCTGGGCTAGTTGCTCTAGACAAGGTTGCCAGTATTCACGCAAGGTTGGTGCCAAAGGTCGAAAACGATTAATAAGGAGAGAAGTTAAGCGAGGAGCTTGGTTAACAATATACTATAACCGGGACACCCCTAGGAAGATGGATCCCAAGGTTACGACAGCACCGAACAACTTCAAAGTTATTGCCTAAAGTTCACACCAATGTAAGAGTAAAGTAAACAGTAAAACTTAATCTTGTTAAGCCTGATACTTCACTCAATTAAGGTCTCGAGAGGATTGATTGTTGGAGTAGAGGAGTTCTCACATAGACTTTCAGGTGCTTTTATCTTATACCAGAAACTCCCACATCAGTTTACTCCAACCATTCCAGCATACCCTTCTCCGCTAACGGCAGTCCGACACGCCTCAGGCACACCCTTCAGGCATGAATATGTCGACACACTCAAGTCGGCGTTCACCTTATGTGGTTATCCATTCAGCAGTGCATTTCCATTTTGCCCGCCGGAGTGAAAACTTCTACGCATTGACGTCTTGCCAGTGGCTAACAGTCAAGATGCCACATGAACTAGACTACCTATGAGACCTTTCCCATTTGCATTGATCTCTACTTGGCCCCGGAAGCTACCGGGAGTATTTTATCTATCTACTATTTTACGGTTCTCGGTCTTCCGGTGTCTTTCGCAGGGGACGGTGATCCGGAAGGGGTCCACAGGGCGCTCCCCATGACTACTACCTCAGACCCACCTCACCTGTGGTAGGAATCATGGTTATGGTGTCTCTGCACGTCCCTTTCAGAGCCTATGATGTTGGGGACACTTTCGGGCTTGGTAGGTGTAAAACACTCCCGCCCGCCATGTTACTACCTGGGACTACCTTCGGGACCCCTACGGTCAACTACCGTTGACTCCGTCAGTTTTGGTCCGTTTTACTCTGCACAACTTGGAGGAGGTACTCCACCATCGGCCCAATGCCCCCCTGTGCATCCTGCGAACGGTTATGGTCGACCAGACGGCAGTGACATATACGTTGTTGCAACCTGGTCTCCAAACCTTCCACTTTGCTAGACTGCACACAACCATGCAACCATTCACCCATGATGTCCGGGCCTTAAGGCGAAGCCGGAGGGGTATGGTAGGAATAATGTGTCCAATTTACAGCTTCTTCGGAGCTGCCTAGCTCACCCAATAGCATTTCCCAGAACCCCAGATTCTAGTATTATGCATGGCTTCACGTAACAAACATTCCTGTCATTTTTCCTGAACTCCCCGAGAAACTTTGTATTGAAAGGTAGGGTAACTCAGGACTTTGGGCAGGGTAACCCAAGCCCCATGGCTGGGTAACCTGATCCAAAGGGTAGGGTAACCTTGTCCTGCCGACAAGATAACTTTTCCCTGTTACCCTGGCTATCCCGTCGCCGGGGATAGACATTTCTGACCTGTCTTCAGTTACCCTACCTAGCTGAGCAACTGCCCCTTCAGAAGTCCCTAAGTACGCTGACACCTCTCCCAGGTGTACCCAGGTACCTAAGTACCTGGGCAGCTAATTCTGTTCACTCTCGAAGCCCGGGCCATCGGGTCTCTATAGGACAAGTACTCACTTGCCTGCCGGTCCCTACCAGTTCGCCTCCAGGCTACCTGTATGGGTGTAGGTTCCCACTGCCGTAGCTCATGTGTGCTGGGTCGTTACATCTGCTGCGCTATGTGGGTTCGGTAAACTCCTGTTACATACTGGATAGCGTCCTTGCGTTCAGCCTGTTTGACTATCTTGTTCAAGGAATCTCCCTCTTCCTCCCTGGGTTTTGCCTACTGGCATAGTCTGGGATGCATTGCTTCATACAGTCCTTCTCACAGCGTGTACTGAGAAACTGTCCTGGTAGCCAATCGCCCATGATACATTAGGAGATCCGTCGCGACTATGGTTATTCTTTCTGTTTTCTTATTTCGTATTTGCTGGATGTCCTTGAACCGTCTATATAGTTCTTCAGTCTTTCGTGAGGATTGGAATCTATCTCTCAGCTATTTCATCACGGTCGTTCCGCAGATTTTTCCCCCCTCCCATAGTGGTTCACTGCTTGGTGGTGTCCTTCCTCCGCTTTTCTGCTACTGAAACTTCCAAAGTACGCTCCCCTTCCTTCTTTGGCCTTTTCCACTCCGTGCAGGGCAAGGTATTGAGGAGGGGTTGTTACCCATCGATCAAAGGCTTCAGATTTTAGATCTTCCTTTTCACCCAAGAACGAGGGCGGCAGCGGGAGGTTGATTTTTGGTCCTGTTTGCCTGGCCACTAGGCCACGCAGCACGGCAGATTCGTCTTCGGACATTTTGTCTTTGGTCTCTTTGTTGCGGGAGCTGTCTTCTGATGAGCTTTCAGAAGATTTGCTGGGTGGCTCGGCCGGCGGTTCTTTCACTACCGATCGATCTAATGTTTCTTTGTCGTCGTCTTCCTTCTTAGATGTGCCGACAGGCAAGCTGTCTTTCTTTGGTTGTTGGGCCAGTGCCTTTCCTTTGCTGGGGCTGAGGGGAAAGAGCCCAGCAAGGCTGGTTGCTGCCTTTGCTAACTTATCAGTTGATTCACTAAAGGTCTGCCTAGCCAAGTCTCGCACTAATTGTCTTTCTGCTTCAGCAATTGAGAAATCACTCTTTGGCCTTTTCGGTTTCTTGGGTTGCCTTCTTTTGGTAAGCCCTTCTCGTGGGACCTGCTTCCCACTGCGCGTCTCTAGTGACTCAATGGTGTGGTGTTGGTAGAGCCAAACCTTCCGTGGGTCTGCCGCTCTCCACTACCGGCTTCTTCTTTGTTGGACTTTCAAAGGTTGATCAGACCTCATCCGGGCAGGCTTCGCAACCACATGCTGAGGTTAAAAAAATATAATGTGTTCGGGCAAGACCCTAGTCACGTAGCGGTACGATAGGAGCAGAGGGCTTCTTGATCTCCAAGAAGCGAGCACTGCTTACTAAAGGAGTCTTCCACCGGGGTGTAATAGAAGATCAAAGAAGTAACCGTTCAACCAAGTATATTTAGAATACTGTCTGTTGAAGTCTGCTGTTTCCACTGGGGGAATGAGCGGTCTTTAAATACAGCATATCGCTTATCTCCAGTATGAGCGATATTCCAAAACATTGTGTGTATCAACCGATAGCACCTGAAACAATACAAGTATCAACCGATACTGTGCAACCAAAGATAAAACATTGTGTATATCCACCAATAGCACATAAAACAATACAAGTATCAAACGATACTGTGAAGCCAAACATAAAACATTGTGTCTATCAACCAATAGTACACAAAACAATACTAGTATCAAACAATACCGTAAAACCAAACATAAAATAAAACATTGTATGTATCAACCGATAGCATACAAAACAATACCAGTATCAAACGATACCGTGAAACGCAACATAAAATAACCTAGTACCCGTACCGGTTACAAGTGCTCTTAATATCAAGACCAAGGTATTGTTACCTGTATCTGACAATACTAACTAGTAGGAAACATTTTCAGACTGCTTGATCTAAATATTGTGAATCCCTAAGTCCTAGATAGTATCACAGGAGATTAGTGTTATTTGAATAAACTGTGGATCACTCTCTGAAGACATAATTGTCTTGAAATCTTGCCAAGATAAAAGATTTATGCAAGGTAGGAAAGTAAGGAATATGTTGTCCAAATTGATAAAATAGAGAACCGAGGATGACCGAATTTTCTGCTAACTTAACTGTCTCCACCATGATCTATTTATTATCGTTTTCTCATAGTATTAGCAATCCAGATATTTAATTACTCTGCTCCCATAATTACTGATAACAAACCCCTAAACCGATAAATTGAGCTTCATGGGACATTACTCCTACCTTAACCCGCTGTCTGCAGTCCTCCCCCACCATCCCCCCATCCTCTCCCACCATTCCCACCAATTCCTACCTGTATTCAACAGTCCCCCAGCAGTCCCCCGCCGTCTATAGTACTCCCCCTCATCACCACTGCTCCACCCTGTAGGGCCCACCGTCCTACCTAAAGACGGCCCTCCTGCACTTTCACCGCCCTGGATGGACTTCACACGGCCGTCCCGTCCCCTCCAAGGCTCTTGACAGTCCTCCCGTGGAGCCCCGCCGGGCCCCTGGACGGCGGGGAACACTGGGACTGGGGGTCGTGTTGGCTTACCACTTGGACGTAATGCTGTGTAGGCGCACATGCCGGTCCGGCAGTAGTCTAGCTAGGTAGATGGGCGAATCGAAGACTGGAAGATAGGGATACGTAGCACGAGTGACGAGAGATGAAGTGCTAGGTAGTCTATCAATCGCTCTAATCACCGTGGCTATGATAGCAGGATCGAACTGGAGGGTGCATAGGAAAAGGTATCATAACCCATTCCCAGAACTCCCGAGGTTACACGCTTTGAGTGATAGGAAGTCGGCATAGGGTATAGGGTTTGTATGACCCCGGCGGTTGAATATGCGGGTCGAAGACGTCATTTGTGCTCAACCTTTCCACCCTACTCCAGATCCAATGTTTCCCTCCCTCTTCAAGTCTCCCCAAATATACCCAATTAGCTCTATTCTCACCAGAAAAATGCATATCAAATCTATTCCTATGTGTTTGTTACCCCTGGTAAAGGATTCTAGCTGCTTATATCCCATCCTAACATTTCACCTAGGGACGGGAACCGGTGATAACTACTCTTACCTGATCATTGACGATAAGACAAAGGATGCTATGATTGTGGACCCCGCGCATCTGCCAGAGTATGTCGGGAATCAAGTACGGGAAAAGCGCTATGCTAAGTTATTTCAGAGTACTCCCCGTCCTTGAGGCGGAGATCTCGCAAAACGGGATTAACCTGAAAGCTATCATCAACACTCACCAGTAATTATTCTACATCGATTACAGGTAGTAGCGGTGCTAACCCCTCACGCAGCCACCGGGATCACGCTGGTGGCAACGATGGACTAGTAAGTGTTATTCAAAGAGCACCCTTTGCTTCCTCAAAGGCTAATTTAACCTAGCTAGCAAAATACCCCCAACTTCGAGTACTGGGTGGAAAAGACTGCAAAGCGGTAACGCGCGAGCTGGCAGATCAAGAAAACTTCAAGATTGGCGAGGGGATAACGGTAAAGTCGTTGCACACGCCATGTCACACCCAAGATAGTATCTGCTACTATGTGGAGGATTCAGGGGATAAGGCTGCCTTCACGGGTGATACCTTATTTATAGCTGGTATTGATTTTCGGAGCCTAACAGAACTGTGGCACGATAGGATTTGCTGACCTGACGAATAATTAGGATGCGGGAGATTCTTCGAAGGGACTGCGGAAGAAATGCATAAAGCCCTCAATGCCACGCTTGGTTCGTTGCCGGATGACACGAAAGTTTACCCGGGGCATGAGTAAGCTATCCCCCCGCATGACCCAAGCGAATCGGTTCTAAGAAGACTCAGGTACACGAAGTCTAATGTTCGCTTTGGGAAATCTATCCTCCATTCACCAGCGATACAGAGTCTGGAAGAGTTCTGTGAGAAGAACACAGAGACCCAAGGGAAATTTACCATTGGCGATGAGAAGGTAAGAAGGATGTGGGAATATACGCCCACTCTTTTACTGACCTCCCAGACAGAAGCACAACGTATTCATGCGCGTTGATGTAAGTTCTTCGCTCGTCGTCATTTCCCGAGAGTAGCTCTAATAAGCAACACTAGGATCCCGTTATCCAAGAGAAGACAGGAAAAACAGACCCTGTTGGCGTTATGAAGAAGCTTCGTGAGATGAAGAATAGCTTTAAGTAATTACCACAATTCGGCGCCCTTAAGCTACCTTAGCGAGTGTTTTTCGTCGTTAGGCCGATGGCGGGTTTGGGGCGGCTGTAACATCACTGTATGCACAGAGAAAACCATGAGTTCAAGCGCAAGTCTACTTTTTCCTCAATGGGGCTGAACACGATCCTATCAACGGGCCAGGAAGGATCACCCCAATACAGTGACTTACCGTACTGTACCCCAAATTCCTCCTCATAGATTATGATTCGGTATCCATGTATATGCCCTCCCGAGGCCTGGCACAATGTTCCAATAGTGCAAGTAAAAAATTAAAAATGACGTCAAAAAGTATATCAGTATTGTTCGTCTTGCAACTCGTTCCTCCCGCGCGTTTAGGTAAACTTGTTCTGCCGGAGCAGGCAATTTGCAACGGTGTCCCAATTGCTCCGCAAGGTTAGGGTTGTCACCAGGAAACATTGAGGCTCATGAGTCAACCCCTCCACGACAGACCCGGGTCATTACCCCTCCATCTCCCGAGGGATCTTGACCCACTTGTCTCCATCTTACCTGGCAGCCATTGTGAACACCTAGCTTTCTCCCATCTTTCACAACTGACTACAATGAATTTTCCAAAGGAAGAGGAGAGAATCCTTGAATTCTGGAGGGAGATTGATGCCTTCAGAACCTCCGTTAAGCTCTCCAAAGGAAGACCACCCTATTCATTTTATGATGGTCCTCCATTCTGTACCGGGTATATTCCTTCCTTCGCTGTTTCACTTGCGCCATAAAACTTACAAACTACGTTATACCTAGTCTCCCACATTATGGTACTGTTCCCCTATAGCTGCTTCTCACCGCCCATTTTTCCTGACTAGCACGCGTAGGACATCTCCTCGCGAGCACTATCAAAGATATTGTTCCTCGATACTGGCATATGAAAGGCCGTTATGTCCAGCGACGGTTCGGATGGGATACACACGGTTTGCCGATCGAGTACGAAATCGACAAAAAGCTTGGAATTACGTCGAAAGATGATGTCCTTAAAATGGGAATTGATAAATACAATGAGGAGTGTAGAGCCATCGTTATGAGATACTCTATCGAGTGGAGGCAAACCATCGACAGGCTGGGTCGATGGATTGATTTCGACAACGACTACAAGGTTTGTGGGCACCTAGGAGCAATGATTATGCGGTTTGCTGATAAAAACTCAGAGCATGTACCCAACATTTATGGAATCAGTATGGTGGGTTTGCAAGCAACTTTTTGAGAAAGACCAGGTATATCTAGGATATAAGGTTATGCCATATTCTACCGCTTGTACCACACCCCTTTCGAATTTCGAAGCTCAGCAGAACTACAAAGATGTCCAGGACCCTGCGGTTGTAGTTACCTTCCCGCTTTTGGATGACCCGACCACAGAACTGCTTGCTTGGACCACGACCCCTTGGACTCTCCCTTCACATACCGGGATTGCAGTTCATCCAGATTTCGAGTATATCAAGATTAGTGATCAAGCTTTAGGTAGGAACTATATCCTCCTCGAATCGTGTCTTAAGACACTATACGGTGAGAAAGGATTGAAAAAGGCGAAATACACCGTCTTAGAGAAGATTAAAGGAAAGGACATGCTGGGGTGGAAATACCAACCTCTCTTTGACTACTTTTACGAACAATTCAAGGATCACGGATTCAAGGTTTTGAACGCAACATATGTTACCTCAGATAGCGGGACAGGGTTGGTACATCAGGCACCTGCTTTTGGCGAGGAGGACTATTCAATCGCCATGGAAGCGGGTGTTGTCAGTGAGAAGAGACCTCCCCCGAACCCTGTCAACGAGGCTGGTATCTTCACAAGTGAAGTCCGAGATTTTGTCGGACTTCATGTAAAGGTAAGGCTTGTGCATAACCCAATATCCGGGGTTTCACTAACCCTATTGAAGGCCGCAGATAAGGGGATTATCAAGCATCTCAAGGAAAAGAAGCGACTTATTGTAGACAGCCAAATTACCCACAGTTATCCTTTCTGTTGGCGTTCCGACACTCCCCTGATTTACCGTGCCGTACCTGCCTGGTTCGTCCGCATCCCTAACATCATTCCCAAGATGTTGGAAAACATCGAGAGCTCCCATTGGGTGCCGACGAACGTCAAAGAAAACAGATTCGGCAACTGGATCCAAAATGCAAGAGACTGGAACATCTCTCGTAACCGTTACTGGGGCACACCCATTCCTATCTGGATCTCCGATGACAAAGAAGAGATGGTGTGTATCGGAAGTGTTGAGGAATTGAGGGAACTTAGTGGTTGTGGGGAGATCCCGGATCTTCATAGGGATAAGATTGATCATATTACTATTCCTAGTAAGAAAGGGAAGGGTGTTCTGCGAAGAGTTGAAGAGGTTTTTGATTGTTGGTTTGAGTCTGGAAGCATGCCCTATGCCAGTAGCCACTACCCGTTTGAGAACAAAGACCAATTAGAAAAGGCTTTTCCGGCAGACTTCATCGCAGAAGGATTAGATCAAACCCGTGGGTGGTTTTATACTCTTCTTGTTCTTGGTACTCATCTCTTTGGTGTATCACCATTCCAGAACTGTATAGTCAATGGTATCGTCTTGGCTGAAGATGGCAAGAAGATGTCCAAACGTCTTAAGAATTATCCAGACCCGACACTGGTTATGGATAAGTACGGATCAGATGCTCTCCGACTTTACCTCATCAATTCACCTGTCGTCAGGGCTATGCCTCTGAGATTTAAGGAAGCTGGTGTTAAAGATGTCGTTGCCAAAGTCTTGTTGCCACTATGGAATAGCTACAACTTCTTTGAGCAGCAGGCTCAACTTCTCAAGAAGCTCGGAGGTGCTGACTTCAAATTCGATCCCGAGTCAGGTGGGAGCAAGAACGTTATGGATAGGTGGATCCTAGCCAATTGCCAGAGCTATCTCAAATTCGTGAACCAAGAGATGAAGGGTGAGTCTCCCGGTTTTAGGCTTCACGCCATACGATTTCTAATCATCCGTCATAGGCTACCGACTTTATACTGTTGTTGGGAGAATGCTTGAGATGGTTGATAATACAACAAATTGGTATATCCGGTTCAACAGGAAGCGTCTCAAGGGCGAGTATGGAACAGAGGACACTCTGCATGCCTTGAATTCCCTATTTGAGGTTCTTTTCACCCTTGTCCGCGGAATGGCACCATTTGCACCGTTCCTCACAGACAACATCTACCACCGTCTCAAGCCTTATATTCCCGGTTCTCTGTTGCCTGAAGATGCACGAAGTGTACATTTCCTGAGTTTCCCAGAGGTTCGGGAAGAGCTATTCGACGAGGAGGTTGAGCGGAGATTCGGAAGGATGCAAAAAGTTATCGAACTAGCCCGTACATCGAGAGAACGAAAGGCAATTGGTCTAAAGGTGAGCAATAGGCAATTATTAAACCGTAGGTTTTACAGCTAACGTGTTATTCACCCCTCAAGACGCCTTTAAAAACCCTTGTTGTCATCCACCCCGACCAGGCCTATCTTAACGATGTCAAATCTCTAGAATCCTATATTACATCCGAGCTAAACATCCGAGATTTGATCCTCTCAGCGGACGAGGAGAAATACGGCGTCCGGTACAAGGTCACCGCAGACTGGCCCGTCCTCGGAAAGAAGCTAAAAAAGGACCTCATCAGGGTCAAGAACGCGCTTCCTTCCGTTACCAGCACGGAGGTCAAGAAATTTGTCCAAGAAAAGCAGATTGTGGTCGGGGGCATCACACTCATCGAGGGGGACCTCGTCGTTAGCCGTGGCCTCAGCGGCTCCGATACATCTCAGGACTTTGAAACAAACACCGACAACGACGTCCTCATCATCCTGGACACAGCCCTCCACAAAGAACTCCAGCGTGAAGGCCTTGCCAGAGAGATTGTCAATCGTGTACAGAGGCTCAGGAAGAAGGCTGGCCTCCTCCCAACCGACGACATCAAGATGGAGTACAAGGTCCTTCGAGACCCGATCGGGCTGGAAGAGGTGTTCGTCGAGCATGCCGAAACTTTTGAGAAGGCTCTTCGCAGTCCCCTGAATAAAGTTACCGCCGGTGAAGTTGACGAGGCCCAGCCCGCGGAGAATCTGGACAAAACGATCCTAGAAGAGACCCAGCAAGTTGGGGAGGCTACTTTCATTCTTAGGTTGCTGCAGCTCTAGTTCGATGCGCTTCGTGGGCCTGCCTGCAAGGGGTACTTTCCTTTCCACTGTTCACTGAAAATTCCATCCTTTTCCTTTTCCTCTATCTCTCCCATAGATTCTTCTATGTAAGGTAGAATGAAGCAAATAGACATATATCCATGTCGCTCTTAGTGTGGGCTGTGGCATATGAATTAATGTTGATTTCAAGGATGGGGCCAGTCGTGCCCCTGTCCAAAAAGACTACCGGTACTGTAAGCAGCCACACAGCTGGAGTACTCACTCCGCAATAGCCCGGATAGATATCGTGCGGTATTCCTTCACCGTGTTTACGGTTTCCAGAACTGAATTATGCCCACAATAGAGAAACAAAGAAACCATCCAAGCCTAATCCCAACAGCTCACGTGCCCAGAATAGCAACGTGATTTATGGCGAAACGGCCCATGACCGGGATGCAGCTCACCCATGGCAACCCATAGAAAATCAAACATATGTTTGATTATCTCTGCAGTTGTGTCTAATAAGTTCTCGTACGGTCCCCGGCAACCACACCACACCAAATAGTAACGCTGACTATGGAAAAAAAAAAAAGAAGATATAAACTCAATTAAAAAATAGATAATGGTAGAGATAAAGAATAACAATTTAGCAATGCTACCATTTTGTATGACTTCCATTTGCATCCAGTACAGCTTGAAGTCTCTTAGGTATCCTCTCAATCCAACTATTAAATCTCTCTTGGAGAATAAGCTCCCACTCTTCCTTGACTCACTGGAACAACTCAGTAGCACTATGAGGCCTTCTCTTAAGCTTAGAGAATCCCTTTCTGAGGGGTTTTTTGAGAAGTGTGCAGGAATTCACAATTGGGTTGAGATCTAGGGTATTGGGAGCCCAAGCTAATCTCTGATATCTACAGTCTCCTTGTATTTTTTTGTTTTCCAATCCATTATGTCATGATATATTATTAGCAGCCATAGAGATGGTTTTAGCAGCCCCATTTATCTTCTCTGAGAATGAGATAAGGTATGGCTAGTAAATCTTAGTTACATATTAGTAGGCATTGAGTTCAAGTCTATTCCCCTTACTAGTCCTTTCATCTTCAGTCCTCTTCCTTACAAGAATTAACTCAGTGCTTCCTCAGTATGTAATTGTAGTATAGACTTCAATATTGGTCTATTGTGACTTAAAGTGAAAGTTTAAGTTTTTTTCCTCTAGTTCTTTACCAGATTTAAGTCTGACCTTTCTACCTACTGTATTTAAGTCATATTTAATGGTAGCTTCATCAACTCAAACTACCCACTTCTACACTACCGTCCAATTCCTCCTTATTCTAGCAAACTCCTTTCTCTTCCCCTTTTGTCCTTTCCTCAGAACATGCCTTTTTCTGAGAATCCTGAGCTCAAAACTAGCTTCACTCGAGATCTTGTTGATCATATTCTTTCTAAGAACAATATTAGCTTTCTGGGTAATACCTCTGAGTACCAATTGAGGCGAAGTATTAAGAACATCAAGAATACCTGCCTTTTGGCGTCAGTAATCTTGGTTGGTCTGCCAGATCCAGAAGTGTTATAGATGTTGCAATTATAATTTTGGAGTCTTTTTGATAACTGAAGAAATAGGTAAATTGGGAAACTTTATAAGCTTAAGCCCAGTTTGGCAACCTACCGTAAAAATATACTATCGTATTTCATGAAAATAGCTTACAAGTTGAAATAAAAATGCAATAATATTTTCATAAATAATCCTGTTCAGCAACCCTTCTTTTACTATAGTATTTTTGTTTATAGGCAAAATCTTATCAGATATTTGTACAATGGCTAGCGAATATAAGTAGTTTTTATTGAATTTCAGAATCATGACACACAGGGAAATTGCAGTTCTTTTTCTTTGCACAAGTCATGATCTTTTCTACAGGATTGGTATAGCACTATTCCTTCAATTGGATTGTAATTTCACGGTCTGGCTAGATGAGCACTAGCTAGGTAAAGGAAGCAAGGAACAGGTTTCATACATGACCTCATTTGGAGGTCATGGGGCTAAGTTATAATTTCATCCATATGACCTTGTTAGCAGGTCATGGGAATTGTTTCGGTTAAATTGATATTTCATACATGATATACAATTGACATTAGGGGAACACTTTAGAATGAATGGTAAGACTTTCTGGCAAGGCAGACGTATTTATGTTTCCCACATGATCACGCTAGTAGGTTATATCGTTTGATTTATGTTTATGTTTGATTTATGTTTTTGCACTTGACCTTATTTAGAAGTCATTGGATGGTTTTATGTTTTGTGAGCATGACTCGATTGAGTCATACGATATTATAATGCATTTTGCAGCGGAGCTCTCTGGAGGACAAGGGCAGGGTTATGGTTGTGGCAAGAGGCCTATATAAAGGCCGGGGTTTTACCGATGGGTTATCTCTTCACACAACCATATACTGTGATTTCCTATCTACTACTTCATGCTCTTTACAATACAAAAACCATTATGGTTCAAACCTCTCCACTATGCAGGCAAGATATAGAGTCAGGGACCTATCCACTATGTGGATATATTTAACAATATAAAGATTGAAACTCTCTGTGCTGATGAGAAACTAATTGTTAAGTGAGAATACTAAGATAGAGCCAGGAGACTTGAGGAGCTCTTGGACACAGAACTGTGCAGTTCGGAAGAAGAAGAAGGTTGTTACCTGTCACGAGTACAACAAGTAGTAGGAACCTGTAATATTTGATTGCATTGCCTGCGGCACCTAATGATAGAAAGATGGCAACTCCAAGGAACCCATAGTTCACAAAAGACAAGGAAGTAGATATCGATCTGATGGAAGTCACCCTAGACCTAAGACAAATACACAATGCCCTAGGCAAAGCAGTAAGCCAACCCTCACAAGCCGCAAGTGTCGTCACACCCTGGCGAACCTCACCACCTGGCAGCTCCCCAGAAGGAACACCACGAACAAGGAAAGTGGCTACTGTGACAGTGCAGGGACCCCCACAAGGGCCCACTACAGAGGCCCTGTTAAGAACCGAAAATCAGATGACGAGGTTCCTAGGGGCAATCAATACCTACACAAAGATAAAGACTGAAAGCCAGAAAATCAGACCTCTACAAAGGGGACTGTGAGAAGTTAAGACAGTTCTTAAGTCTGCTGAAACAGTACTTCAAGGTCAAATGGTACGGTGAAGGAAAGGATATGATCAGGATCGACCATGCGGAGCCTCCCTTAAGAGAAGCAGCAGGGCATTGGATAATGACCTATGTGGAAGACAGGCAGGACAGAGTGTGGGCCACCTGGAAAGAATTTAAGGAGACCCTCCACATCAAGCTCAGAGACAAGAATGCCAAAGAAACAGTGTGACTCAAGCTGGAGAAGATGAGACAAGGGAAAGACAACTTTGTGGACTTCTGACACAAGTCCCGCATGATAGTGGTCAAAGCGGAATATGCTGCAGATGTAGAATACCACCATCTCTGGGGGGGTACAAATGAAAAACTGCAAGAAGCATGGAAACAATTAGACCATACCTATCGGATGGCCAACAACTTCCTGGTATGGGCCACTAATAAAGAAGACATCATCAATCTGGTTTGACAGCTTCAGAACAAGGCAGCGGAACCAATGAAACAAACACTACTGAGCAACAATAATGGCACCTAGTACCCAGCAAGCTCATCCAGACTGGCACTAGCCGGGGATTCTATCACTCTAAATGTGGTAGCAGAAAGGAAAATAGGGTTCCAAAGACTATCGGACCAGGAGTACCAGAAAGGAAGAAAGGGAAATACATGCCTTCCATGCGGATTGCAGGGGCATTTTATCAAGAATTGTCAATAGAAGGCAATGAAGATACAGGAAATGGGTGCTAGGGAGAGTATGAATGGGCAGGAGACTTTAACCAAATAAACTCCCCAGCAAGGAGTGGTCTGAGGGATAACGGATAAGGTCAACCCATCAGCATTGTACACATACCTACGACAAAAAACAACAAGACAATTATCAATAATAGAAACAGTTACGATAACCACAATGAACATCTTATAATTAAGATAAGGCTATGTACAACAAACAAGGACATGGAGAGGAACATGATGCGTGATTCAGGAGCAACTGAGGATTTTATCGACCGGGATTTCCAGAAAACTCACGGATTACTCCTGAAAAAGATAAAGAAACCAAGAGACATATATGTGGTCAACTGCGATAAGAGCAAAGCAGGACCTATTACCCACACAGTGCAAGCAGTAACAGTGATAGAGTCACATCACGAAGCCATAACATTTCAAGAAGCAGATTTACAAAAGCATAATACCATACCAGGAACGTCCAGGATAAAACCAGGGAATCCAAACATTGGTTGGGAAAAAGGCCAAATCAACCTCAACTGTGAACTACGCACACAGCTGTGTCTGAAAACTTCCTCAACGATCGAAATGATCCCAGAAGAACAAGGAATACCAGAGACCTTGAGGACACAAATCCTCTATATAGATACCAAATACAAAGAAATAATCCCCTACAATAAAGGCACAAGAGTACAAGTGTTTCACTTGGATACCAAGAAACAAGCACAAGTATCCATGAAGGCTGTAGGTCACCACCGGTATAGCACAAAAGATATCATAGTCCCCGCCAGGGGAGGAATGACGATACGAACAGGAATTACAGTAGGACTTCCCGACGGCACCTATGCATAAATTGCCCCACAGGGTGGTATGGTCACCAGACATAGGATTACCACAGGCATAGCAGTGATAGTTGTGGCCTACAGGGGCCAGGTGCAAGTCCTGCCAATAAACCTGAAGAACGAAGACTAAACAAGGTAAAAAGAGGATCGCATAACCCGATAATTATCAAAAAATCAATATCAGGGACGTGTGAAAAGTGCGGGACCTGGACAAGACAAAAGGAGACAGAGAAGGATTTGGCAGCACCAGACCCGTACCCTGGGAAGAAGACACCTCTACTCAAATAAAGCGAAACCCCTAATCATATGTTTCATATCAGCAAAGGCCTGAAGTCTTCTCTACTGCAGAGGGAAACAGAGGGGAATCCCTAAATGGAACAAAGAAGAAGACAGACCAACGATCACAGAAGTGTCAATGATTGGCACATGAATAGTGGTAAAAGAACAGGGCAAGAAGAAGAAAATAACTCTGAGGCAACATGTGCTAAAAGAATATCATAATTACCTTAACATATTGGAAGCAAACAAAGGAAAGGATCTTCCTCAACACAAGAGTGAAGATCACCATCCCAAGCCAGAAGAAGGAAAGGCGGCACCTTTCTGGAAGCTGAGCCCATTAAGGGAAGAGGAATTGAAAGCACGAAGTGAATACCCGCTACAGAATCTGGAATAAAATTGGATCAGACCATTGTCCTCCTCAGTGGGGGTACCCATCCAATTTTTTAAGAGGAAGGATAGGAAACAGAGCCTCTGTGTGGATTTCTGGGGACTGAACACGGTATTACTAAAAGACAGATACCCTCTACCATTGATCGATAAAGCTTAGGACCAACTAGAATAGGCCAAATGCTATACAAAGTTGGATATCAAGAATGCATACCACAACATGAGGATGGCCGAAGGGGGCGAATGGACAAGGGCTTTCAGGATGCGATATGAACTGTTCAAATATTTAGTCACGTCTTTTGGATTATCGAATGCAGCATCAATATTCCAATACTGGATCAACTGCAAGCTGACTAGATACCTGCAGTTATGCTGTATTGTCTACCTAGATGATTCACTCATCTATTCTGATAATGTAGAACAACACCACTGAGATATCCGGAATGTCCTGCACGCATTACGAGGAGCCAAGGGTACACTAAAGCTCGGGAAATATGGGTTCCATATAAAGAAGGTCTAATACTCAGGATGTATCATCAACTCTGCAGGAGTACAAGCTGATCCAGTCAAAACGGCAGCCATCGAGAACTGGAAGGGACACAAGAGTATTAAGAAAGTGCAAAGCTTCGTAGGTTTCAGCAACTTCTACTGAAGATTCATTGCGGGATTTAGGCAAGTGGCTAAGCCCTTCTATGATACGACATGAAAATAAGTCAAATGGGAATGGGGTGAAAAAGAAGAGTAATCATCCAACGATATGCAAAGAGGACTTACTACGAGACCAATACTATGACATTTCGACCCCTCAGTAGCTATGGTAATTAAGATAGATGCATCCAATGATGTATGCACCGGTATTGTCTCATGACAAGGTGAAGATGGATTATGGAGGCCAGTTGTGTTTCGATCAAACCCAATGTGAAAGGCAGAACAAAACCATAACATTTACAACAAGGAACTGTTAGCCATAGTTCAACCACTTAAATACTGGCAGAAGTACACACTAGGAAGTCAACATATGACCCAAGTTATCACAGACTACAAGAACCTACTAGGGTTTACTACAACCAAGGAATTCAATAGATGACATATCAGATGGGGCCAGACATTAAGCTAATAATGTCTCCAAACTGAATACGGACAAGGCAAAGAAGGAGTAATCGGGTCACCCCTAGGAAGATGGATCCCAAGGTTGCAACCGCACCAAACAACTTTAAACGTATCGCCAAAAGTTCACACCAATGTAGCAGTAAAGTAAACGGTAAAACTTACTATCGTTAAGCCTGATGCTTCACTCAATTAAGGTCTCGAGAGAATTGATTGTTGGAGTAGGAGAGTTCTCACATAGACTTTCAGGTAGTTTTATCTTATGGCAGAAACTCCCCCATCAGTTTACTCCAACCATTCGAGCACACCCTTCTCCACTAAGTGCAGTCCAACGCGTCTCCAGGCACAAACTTTGGGCATGCAAGTGTCGACACACTCTAGTCGGCGTTCACCTTATACCGTTATCGTTTCTGCGGTGCATTTCCATTTTGCCCGCTGGAGTGAAAGCCTCTGCACATCGGTGTCTTGCCAGTGGCTAACAGTCAAGGCACCTCATGAAGTGGACTATCTATAACACCCTTCCCATATGCATTGATCTCTACTTGACTCCGGAAGCTACCGTGAGTGGTTTCTCTATTTACTATTTACGGGTCTGAGGCTTCCGGTGTCTTCCGCAGGACAGGGTAGTCTGGGACTGATCCAATGGGCGCTACCCATGACCACTACCTTGGATCTACCTTACCTGTGGTAGGAATCATGCTTTTAGGGTCTCTGCACTTCCCTTGTAGAGCCTATAGCATTGGGGACACTTTTGGGCTTGGTAGGTGTAAAACTCTCCCAGTTGCCCCGGCACCACCCGGGACTACCTTCGGGACCCCCACAGTTAACACCTGTTGACTCCGTCAGTCTTGGTCCGTTTTACTCTGATGAACTTGGAGGAGGTACTCCACCTTCCACCCTATGCCCCCTTATATATCCTGCGAACAGTCTACGGTTGACCGGACGGCAGCGATCTATATGGTGTTGCAAGGAGGTCTGTAAAGATTCCTCTTTACTAGACTGTGCACAACTACATAACTGTTTGCCCATGACATCCGGGCCTCAAGGCGGGGCCGGAGCGGTATGATAGGAGTAATGTCTCCAATTTACAGCTTCATCAAAGCTACATAGCTCACCTAATAGCATCTCCCGGAAACCCAGATTCCAGTATCATGCATGGCTTCGTGTGACAAGCATTCCAGTCAATTTTCCCGAACTCGTCATGGGACTTCGTATTGAAAGGCAGGGTAAGCTTGTCCAGTGGACAAGATGACTTTTCCCTGCTACCCTGTCTATCTCGTCGCCAGCAATAGACATTTCTGACCTGTCTACACCTACCCGGCGTAGCTGAGCAACTGCCCTTTCAGAAGTCCCTAAGTACGCTGACACTGCTTGTGGGTGTATCCAGGTACCTGGGTCCTTAACCAGCCAATTCTGTTCATTCTTGGAGCCAGGGCTATCGGGTCTCCGTAGGTCAAGTACATACTTGCCTGCCGGCTCCTACCAGTTCGCCTCCTGGCTACCTGTATGGATATAGGTTCAGTCTGCCATAGCTCATGTATGCTGGGTCGTTACAGAAGGAGAAAAGCTGGAAGGATTGACACGAACGATGGATGACTTCTCCAACAAGAAAGAAACAGGGTCGCAACAACAAAGAATAATTCTTCCCAGAGAAAAGTATTTTCCTAAAGAAGAGAATGAAGACAATAGGTACGAATCCCTGAAAGAAATGACCCCGAAAACAATCAATAATGAAGGATATAAAGAATAGATAAGAAGAAACACAACCAGTGACCGAGAAATGAGCGGGATAAAGAAGTCCCTAAAGGGAGACCTAGAACAAACAAAAAATATAGCCCTTAGGGTATGCAGGAAAGAGGACAGATACATATAGTACGATAACAAGATAAGTCTCCCAGATGAGTAAGCTTTACGAACGAAAACAATAAGAAGAAATCATTATATGCCGCAACCAGGACATGGTGGAACAGCAAAAACGACAACCTTGATTCTGAGATAATACTACTGGCCATCAATGCATAATGATATTAAAAGATATGTGAAGAATTGCGACATATGTCAAGGAACGATCATGGTTGAACACACACCCTGTGGGCTACTCAAACTGCTCGAAAGTCCTGAAAGACCATGGTAATCCATAGCTATGGATTTCATTACAGAACTGCCTGAATTGAATAGTCATAATACTATATAGGTTGTTATCGCCCGACTTACAAAACTGGTGCACTTTGTACCATGCAGAAAGGATATCACAGTGCCACAATTCTTCAATTTGACTAAAGACCAAGTCTTTTGACCCTATGGTCTACCAACAGATATTACTTCTGATAGAGAATCATGATTCACATCAGAACTATAGAGCCAGATCGTGGGAAAATTAAGTGTCAGCCAAGACTTGAGCATGGCCTGCCATCCACCAACGTAAGGACAGACCGAACAAATAAATGCAATATTAGAACATTATCCAGGAGTGTATGTCAACTACCAATAGAATGATTGGATGGAATACTTAGTCGTAGCAGAATTTGCCTGAAACAAGGGAAGACAATTGACAATAAAGATGACAGCCTTCTTTGGGTATTAAGGAAATGACCTGTTGTTTGATCTGGCAGAACACCAAGTACCACGAAAGATAATGCAGGTAAATGATATGATAAAGATACATGCTATCTTAGGCTATAAGATGACTCTAGGGCAAATGGGTCAGAAGTAAAAGAGCACTAAGCACCAGAAGCCAGACCCAAGCTTCATGGTTGGTGACAAAGTGGAATTGATGCCATGCAATATCCGGACCACAAGACTATCAAAGAAGCTAGACTACAAGAAACTTCGACTATTCACCATAATCGAATGAGTTAGATTATGACAATACACACTCGACCACTCCACCTCAATGAAACAGACTTCTCCAACCTTCCATACCAGACTCCTCGAACTCTACGAAGAAAAGGCTTTTCCCTTATAAGGAAGACTTCTGCATCTGCCTAGTCAGATAGATAGAGGAAACAAATAAGAACTCGACCAAATAATCAACTCCCGGTTGCATTATGGTAAACTCCAATACCATGTCAAGTGGACCGATTACCTGCCAGAACATGACAGAGAGTGGTACCCAGCCACAGGGTTTAACCATGCATCACAAGCAATTCAACAATTTCATGAATGTTACCCTAACAAGCCCTGGGTACGAAATAACCAGCGAAACAGAACAGAGCAATGATGAAGGGAGGAAGGTGATAGCCCAAGTACTACTGTGCCTTATGGAACAATAAAAACAACACAACCGCACATCCTTCACAGGATGCTTCAATGATGGGTACCAAGTACACAGGAGCAACAAATTTGGCTTGCGCTACTGGTCCTGAAAGAGCCACTGCATACTATCTAAGACCAGTCAGTTAGGGTCATGGGAGCCTGAACCAGTGGCATTGGTTGAATACCAAGAACCTGCTTCTGGGACGAAGCAGGAAGAGAAAGGGGGTCAGGAAAAACAAAAGAGCCCTGGCGGCCGACAAGACACCTCGCAGAGCCACAGCGGGAACAGCAAATAAAGCCCAACCATGACTGCAGTGGACTCCCTGGAGGGCCTCCAGAGGATGTCGGCAGACTGTGGAGATTGGGAAGAGACCATGGGGGCAGATATAAGAGAACAATAGAAATGGAGAAAAGAGGGGGAGAGGCAATAAGTACGACTGGAACAGGAGGCAATCGCAAAAAGGGTGAGCGTGGGGCTGGCAGAGCAGAAGGTCAGCTCACTAGGAGAAGAGATCAGGAAGAAGGAGAAGAGGATCAAGAGCAGGGAACTGGTCTTGCGAGAAACAAAGAGCTGGACGAGAAAGACAGCCCATCTTATATTGGAAGCAGGGGGAGGGGGAGGCTCAGAGTAGCCTGATAGGAGGGAGGCTGCTGGAAGAGGGGAGCTAAGGTCACGTTCTGGCTAGAGGAGTACTAGCCAGGTAACAGAAGTAAGGAACAGGTTTCATACATGACCTCATTCAGAGGTCATGGGGCTAAGTTATTATTTCATGCATATGATCTTATTGGCAGGTCATGGGGCTCATCTATGTTAAATTCATATTTCACACAAGACATATGATTGACATTATGGGGAGAGTCTAGACTGGCCGGTAAGGCTTACTGGCAAGGCTGACTGATTTATGTTTTACACATGACCTCATTAGTTGATTATATGGCTTGTTTACATTTCCCACATAACCTCACTAGTAGGTTATGAGGATTGATTTAAGTTTGTATTTGATTTATGTTTTTACACATAACATCGTTTGAAGATTTTGGGATCGTTTTATGTTTTGCGCACATGACTCTATTGACTCATATGATGTTATGATTGCTTTTGCAACTGGCCTCGCTTGAGAATCAGGACAGCATTAGGGTTGCTGAAGGAGGCCTATATAAATGTCGGGTTTTCACAGATGGGTTAGCTCTTCATGCAACCATCTCCTGTTGTTTCCTATCTACTACTTTATGCTTCCTGCAATACAAAAACCTTTACGCTTCAAACCTCCCCACTATATGGGAAAGACATAGAGTCCAGAACCTATCCTCTACATGGATCAACTTAACAATATAAACACTGAAACTCACAGCACTGGGGAGAAACTGATTCTTAAGTGAGAATAGTAAGATTCAGCCAAGAGACGTGAGGAGCTCTTGGACACAGCACAGTGCAGTTCAGAAGAAGGTGTAGGTTCTTACCTGTCCCGAGTACAATAAGTAGTAGGAACCCGTAACATAGAAGCTACATAATTGAATACCTGAAGCAAGATTCTTTTATATTTCACTAACCAATTGCACCAGTATAGCAGTCAATACTCAATGGGAAACGGTATTTGAATACCTTCAACTGAGTGGTTTCTTCCCGACTCCTTACGCAAAAATGTTCACCAAGGCAATTGAAATAAGACTGGAATTTAGAAGAGACTTTGGCCCCAGATTGTGGTAGAGCTGAGTGCCAAATACAAAGATGAGCTCCACAAGCCTAGTACTCTTCTTCAAGCAAAGAATAAAGAAGCTATTGCAAGTGTATTAACCAATGTAGAATCAGGCTATGACAAAATATTGGACAAGGTTTAAAGTATAGTAGCTAATCATGATGGTAATTTGATTTAGCTTAAGTGTGAGTTTGTAATTGTTCATGAGATTAGAGTAAACTCAGAAGTTGGTTGGAACCGTTTGAAGGGTATTATCACCATACCGGCATCAGTCTGAAAGGAGTAGACTGCCGTAAGTTTACATCCACCATACAGAAAGAGAAATTCGAATAGGTATAATTTGTTTTAAACTGAACTAATCTGAGATACATTAAATGAATTAATAGGTTTATGAGGAAGCTGCAAAGTATTGACAAAAGGGATTGTCCTACTATGACCTTGTTGAACAGCTTTTGGCTAGCGTTGGGGTATTGGGCAGATTTGCAAGAACAGATGAAATTTGGTCTGAGGCTGCGAAAGACCAAGCAGCTTTGTGAGAAGGGTTCGATACAGTAGAGGCTAGTGTATCTGAGCATGATGTTCAGGAGTTCAGTAGCCAGTCAGAGCAGGAGTTGATAGTTATTGGGAGTACAGTCCCCTGTAATTGGTGGTTTCCACGGGGTGACCAGTTCAGGGATTGAATCACTCCCTGCTCTTGTCACCAGGACTCCAACTCACTTGTCGGCAGTTGCGGTGGTTTGTCTGATACTGGCATTGGAGAGTTGGAAGAGCCAGGTGATATCGGCCACCGAAACAAATGCCCTTGTATATCTAGAGCCCCCCAAGACGTACTGCCAAGTACCCTTCTGGCTCATTGTGATGAGGCAGTTGAACGGAGATTCACAAGTCAAACTAGCAAGGCAGAGCAGGCAATCAATAAGTTCCTAGAGCTTTATGCTACGTCTGGGAAGTATTCAGAGTCTGAGATCACAAAGTTGATACTTGCTCTTCATGAGAGAAAAAATGCAATCGGATTTCTAGCAATTGTTAAATTTCCCAAGATTAGAACCACTTGGATTGTAGCACAGCTTGCCTCTTAATTTGTATACTAGGTAGCTTTACTTTTGTGTGCAAAGTAGTAGGTCATTAGTTGAACACAAGTGCTATTCAACTCATTTTAAAAACCTAGACTCTATTTCCATTTAAATACAACTGGTAATCTCTTCTCATTTCTGATGCAATCTGATCTCGCAATCTTATGATTTCTGGTTCCTCATCAACCATATGGCCTGCATCTTCATTTCCTTCGTCCCTCTGGTTCAGCATTAGTCTGATTAGACAGAACCTCGCCACTTGAGGGTTGCTTGTCATTCTGCCTTTCCAATTCATCGCCAATGGAATCGATATTGAGTAAACATTAATGGTGTTTGATAAGATTATGTAATAGTGTGGAGGCTAGAACAAGTTTAACCTGACTTGGGAATGGATACTCTGCAGCTGATTTCAAGATTAGAAATCTTTGCTTCAGTACACCAAATATGCACTCAACCCAGTTCCCCAACTGAGAATGTCGTAAACTGAATAACTCCTCCTTGTTCTGTGGTCTTGTTTTGACCCAATGTTAGTTTTTAGACATATTTTTAAATAATAACTTATAATCTGTGCTATCTTATAGAGAAACTCAGCAGGTTACATACATACATATTACGAGATTGGTACAGCTAATGCAGATAATAGCAAACTCCAGAGTATGGTATCAAGCATCACTCTCTTAATCCATATCCTGTATCACCAAGATTGTACTTCCTTTAGGGTATTACAAACCCCTTTTCCATTGCATCACTCAACACTCTTCCATCATCAGCAGACTCCTCCCAGGCTGCCAACACATAGCAGAATTGAAGCTTAAAGGTACAAGCTGCTATTACATTTTGCGCGATCTGCCCCTTACAGTTCCAAAATGGTCCAAGATTCTCTGTAGCTATATGTGCTCGAACATGGCTTCCATCAATCGCTCCTAGTACATCCTGCAAGTAAGGGTAAAATTTCTTGCTTCTCTCAACTTCATATGGGCACTTATTCTGTGGAATAGTTACAAAACTTGTGCAAAGCTTTCTAAAAGCATTTAAAGCAACATTGAAGTATCGATTATTTTTATACTTAATTGGTTTGCATATCAAACAATTGAAGAGAGAATAGCAATTTCAACTTACCAGGTTACAGTATCACCATTATGCTGAAACCATTCTTGCACTCCTTAATTCAAAGCATCCTGTCCCAGAGTCCAAATGAATATAGGTACTTGTCTATCTATATCCACAAACCTCATTGATGCAAGAAGACCTCTCTGATTAAACTGTCAGCAAGGTTCAAGAAATACTTCTCGCGACATTCTTAATACCTCAACTACTCATCAAATATTAGTCAACGGTGCAAGAAGCTGCATAGTGTAACCTTTTTGCCTAAGAGAAGGGGTGCAACATAGCTCGACAACGAATTTTGTACTTGCAACCTCTGTGACAGCGGTTGCAATATGCAACAGAAAGCAGGTATTGAGTCTTAATGGAACATCACTAGCATTGCTATCAGTAGCATTCCAATCAGCATCCAGGATTTTGAAGAAAGGCGTATTGGTCAATGAACGGGATATACTGGAATGATTGAAACAGAGGAATTTCTTGTAATTTGTGGTACAAGGATGTGGATATAAAGATATAGGAACACGTTTATTGTGGAGGACAGGATTGCCATTCATAATATCACATAATATTGCTTGATATAGGCCTGAATTTATTTTGCCATTTGGTTTGTAAGAAAAAAACTAGAGCACTGGTTGTTGTAACGGGGGCACTCCTAGGAAGATGGATCCCAAGTTCGTGACTGCACAGAACAACATCAAACCTGTCACCAAAGTTCATGTAAGAGTAAAGGAAGAGGTCAAACTTAACATCATGAAGCTTGATGCTTTACTCAACTATGGTCTCGAGAGAATTGATTGTTGGAGTAGGAGAGTTCTCACATAGACTTTCAAGTAGTTTTATCTGATGTCAGAAACACTTCCATCAGTTTACCTACTGGGGGCACCTCTAGGGAGATGAATCCCAAGGTTGTGACCACACCGAACAACTTTAAACTTATCGCCACAGGTGCATATAAGTGTAAGAGCAGAGTAGCGGTAAAACTTAATATCATTGAGCCTGACGGTTCACTCAATTAAGGTCTTAAGGCGATTGATTGTTGAAGTAAAAGGGTTCTTGCATAGACGTTCAAGTAGTTTTTTGTCTTATGCCCAAAGCTCCCCCCTCAGTTAACTGCAACTATTTGAGCAACCCTTGTCCACTAAGAGTGGTCTGACGTGTCTCCTGGCGGATCTTTCAGGTATGCATGTATCGACACACTCTGGTCAGCGCCCAGCTTGTGCAGTTATCGTTTCCACTACCCATTTCCATTTTGCCCACCAGAGTGAAACCTTCATCAAATCACTACTTTGCTAGCGGCTAACAGTCAAGACACCTGATGAACTGTACTACCTATGACACCCTTCTCTTATGCATTGGTCTCTACATGAACCCTGAAGCTACCATGAACGGTTTATCTATTCACCATTTACAGTTCTCCAGCTTCCGGTGTCTTCCGCAGGATCCTGAGGTCTGGGAGTGATCCAATGGGTGCTACCGATCACCACTACACCGAACCCACCTTATCCATAGTAGGAATCATCCTTTTAGAGTCTCTGCACTTCCCTTATAGAGCGCATGGCATTGGGGACAGGTTTTGGCTTGGTTGGTGTAAAACTCTCCCGGTGGCTCTAGAACCACCTGGGATAACCTGTGGGACCTGCATGGGTAACTCCCTTTACCTCCACTAGTTTTGGTCCATTTTACTCCGCACACCCTGAAGCAGGTGCTCCACCTTCCACCCTATGCCCGCTCATATATCCTCCACACAGCTTACGGTCGACCATATGGCAGCAACGCATACTGGGTTGCAAGCAGGTCCACTAAGATTCCTCTTTGCTAGACTGCACCCGACTACACCACTGTTTACCCATGACATCCGGGCCTCAAGGCAGGGCTGGAGGAGCATCATAGGAATAATGTGTCCAATTTACAGCTTCTCTGGAGCTGCATAGCTCGTCCCACATCATCTCCTGGAACCTCAGATTCCAGTATTATACGCGGCTTCGTGCGACAAACATTGCGGTCATTTCTCCTGAACTCTGCAATGGACTTTATATTGCAAGGTAGAGTAACTCTGGACTTTGGGCATGGTAACCTGAGCCCCATGGCCAGGTAACCTGATCCTGAGGGTAGGGTAACCTTGTCTGGTGGCCAAGATGACTTTACCCTGTTAACTTGTGTATTCCGTTGCTGGAGATAGACACTTTTGTACTTTCTCCAGTTACCTGGCTTAACAGAGTAACTGCCGCTTCTCACATCTCTAAGTACACTAATAACGGTCCCAAGTGTTGCCAAGTACCTATGTACCTTGCCAACCGCTTTTCGTTCCTCTCTGAACCTGGGCCATTGGTTCTTCATAAGTCAACCACTTACTTGCCTGCCGGTTCCCACCAGTTCACCTCCTGGCTACCTGCATGGGTGCAGGTTCTGGCTGCCATGGCTCATATATGCGGGGTCATTACAGTTTACTCCCACCATTCGAGCATACCCTTCCCTCCAATGGTGGTCCATCCTGTCTTCTAGCACACCTCTTCAGGTATGCATCTGTCCAAACACTCCATTTGGCATTCACCTCATTCTATTATGGTTTCTGCCGTCTGTCTCGATTTTGCCCAGTAGAGTGAAAACTTCTTCTTATCGCTGCCTTGCTAGTGGCCAATAGTCAACACACCTGAAGAACCAGGCCATCTATGATACACTTCCCATGTGCATTGATTTCTACATGACAGTCACGATCTGGCTAGAAGAGCGCTAGCCAGCTGACAGAAGCAAGGAAAAGGTTTCACACATAACCTCATTAGCAGGTTATGGGGCTCGTTTAGGTTTAAATTGTTTTCACAAACATGACCATGTTAGAAGGTCAAGGGGCTCTTTTATATAGATTGCATTTCGCTCAGGATGTACAGTTGACGTCATGGGGAGAGTCTAGACTGGCTGGTAAGGCTTAGCCGCAAGACAGACTCGTTTATGCTTCACGTATGACCTGGTCAGTAGCTCATGTGGTTTGTTTTCGTGCTTGATTTATATTGCGTTTGATTTATGTTTTTGCACATGACGTCATTTAGAGGTTGTGGGATGTTTTATGTTTGCGCACATGACCCGTGTGAGTCATGCGATAGATTTTGCACATGACCTCGCTTGAGGATCAGGGGTGGGTTAGGGTGGCGGGAAGAGGCCTATATAAAGGCCTGGTTTTTACAGATAGGTTCGCCCTTCACACAACCATCTACTGTTATTTTCTATCTCCTACTTTACGTTCTTTACAATCCAAAAATCTTTACGCTGCAACCATCTCCGCTTGGTGGAAGAAACAGAGAGTCCAGAACCTATTGGCTACGCGGGGCCAGTTAACAGGATAAGGCCGGTGCTCTCGGCGCTGGCGAGAAACCAACTTTTAAGTAAGTATACCAAGATAGGTTCAAGAGACATGAGGAGCCCTTAGACACAGCACAGTGCAGTTCCGAGGACTGCAAAGGTCATTACCTGCCATGCATAAAACGAGTAGTGGGACATTGTAGCAATGGCCCTGCAAGCTACCCTGAGTGGTTTATCCATCTACTGTTTACCATTCTTGGGCTTCCGCTGTCTTCCCCAGGATGCTGTAGTCCGAGATTGATCCCACGGGTACTACCCATTACCACAATCTCAGATCCACCTCACCTGCAGCAGGAACCAGGCTTTTGGTTTGTCCGCATTGCTCTTATTGTGCCTTTGGCGTGGGGAACACATCGGGGCTTGGTAGGCGTAGAACTCTTCCAGTTGCCCTGGCACCACCCAAGACTAGCTGCACGACCACTATGGTTAACCTCCATTAACTCCCTCCATTTTGGTTCATTTCACTCCAACCAACTTCCAGGAGGTACCGCACCTTCCACTCTCTGGCTTCTTATATATCCTGCGAATAGCTTACAGTCAACCAGATGGCAGTAACACACAATATGTTGCCAGCCTTTCTCCAAACATTCCTCTTGGCTAGACTACCCACAACCATACAACCATTTATCCATGACATCCGGGCATTAAGGTGGGGATAGTGGGGCATGATAGGAATAATGACCCCAATTTACAGGCTCTTCGTAGCTGTCTAGCTCGCCCAATAGCATCTCCCAGAACCCCAGATTACGGTATTATGCATGGCTTTGAGTGACACACGTTCTTGTCATTTTTTCCTCACTCCGCAAGGGACTTGATGTTGAAAGGTAGGGTAACTCAGCACTTTAGACAGGGTAACCCGAGCCCCATGGTGGGAAAACCTGATCTTGAGAGTAGGGTAAACATGTCTGGTGGACAGCATGACTTTATTCTCTTACCCTGTCTATTCCATCACTGGAGATAGACACTTTTAACCTTTCTCCAGTTACTCTGCTTAGCAGAGTAACTGCCACTTCAGAGGTCCTTAAGTATGCCTACATCGCTCCTAGATGTAGCCAAGTACCTAACTATCTTGCCAGCCATTGCTGTTTATGTCAAAGCATGGGCCATCGGGTCTCTATAGGTCAAGTACTTACTTTCCTCCTAGTTCCTACCAGTCCACCTCATCGCTGTCTGTATGGATGTAGGTTGAGGCTACCATAGCTCATGTATGCTGGATCATTAGAGTTGTTGCCGAACACTAGGCCAAACCAAAATAAAAATACCATGAAAAATACTCCATAAAAGTGGGAATAGTATTGTATTTTTGGTGTGCCAAACAGGGCCTTAGAAACTTTATTGTATCGCATATCAGTATGTTTATATAGAACAGATATTTCTCCCTTGTTGTCTTCTCTAACCGTTTAGGTATATGGTAGTATGTAATAGACATGGTCTGTATATGGTCAAGGACACATGGTTCAAGACATACTATAGTAGATGGGACAAGGGATCGGTACAGGTTTATAAACAAGATGTGTTTGTATTAAGGCTTGAGGGAGTCTGGGACAAGATCTCTGGATTCAGTGTCAAGATTTACAGGTTCTAGTAATGCAAAGGAGAAATACAAATATAAAATCTAAGTATATGTATAGGCAGGAAATTACCAGATTGTGTAAGGAGAGTAAATTACAGGGAGTCATACTCTATTATATAACAATAGAAACTCTTCTACTAATAGATTCCAATACCCCTAACCTCTTCCTCACATGCAGCCCCCATCTTCCATTAGTTTCCACAAGGTTCAATTACACAGAACCTCAGCTAAGTCACCCTTTCCACTATCATGCAACCATACTACCCCACACTCCCATATATGCAACCAAAGACCCACTGCTATTGTACTCCAGCCAGGTGACTATGACATAGTACTATGGTAGTTTGAGAACATAGAAAGAATAGTAGGTAATATGGTTGCCAAGTGATACTAGAAGAACTTATTAGGCTGAACTGTATAAACAATTGTGAGGCCAACTTGAAATTCTGTTAGTGCTTTGAAATATAAAGAATTAGAACATGTGATTCTAGTTTATAATTATAAACCATTTCTCTCATACAAGGGTTTTAAGATTGTTTCATTTAAACAAAATTACTAAAGCATTTCTGAATTATTATAACTCATTATATTAATATTAAAAAACAAGAAAGAAGTATGTTTATAAATAAATTGGAAGATTGAATAAGTTTTATAAGCTTATTGTAACAATTCCTACCACTCAGCACTTCTTCTCATCATAAAGGCAATAATTCCTTGGTCTTGAATATTCAAGACTGGACTTCTTCTCCAAGGTCTGATAGCTAAGCACCTAAGGCTTTTATCTGATAACTTGTTTATGAGAGGGTGTGCGTCACATAGCCACTTCTGTGGGAGTAAAGGACTAAAGTTATAGGTAAGAAGATTCAAAGATGATAGTGTGAAGTGCTCATCCTCCTGGGTTCTAGCAAGCTCTTTTATACTTGCTCTTTATGCCAACTCTAACCCTGTGACTTGTATACAGATCTCACCTGCTATGGTCATGAGCGGTAAGTACGTCATATGTGTGAGACCCATGACTCACTATCCAAGTCATGTGCGAAAGTCATTACATCATGCAACTCACAACTACGAGTCGTTCAACTATATCAACCAATTATAACCTATCAATGACTTACCGCAGTGAGTTGTATGAGACCCCATAACCTCAACTGTGACTCATAGTGTGAAAGCCCAACTAATATCCCTTGGTGGTAAGCCTTACTGGTTAGCCTTACTCAGTCCTCTCAACATTCTGTTCTGAGTCTTCCATGATATGAGAAATCTTCCACCCCCATCACTATTTGTGATACTTCTAGTCAATAATCCCCTTTCTTATTTGTTGTCACTTTCTATCAATATTGTTGTGCTATACCTGATAGAAACTATAAAAATATAAAAAAACTATATACAAATTTAAAATATTTGATAGTAAAATAAGTGATTAATATACAATACTAACTTTTTGTAAGCTACTTTATAATAACTCTTTAAATATATAGAGTATACTAAATTTGAAGTTAAGTAAACACATTTTCTATATTTTATATCTTGATTATTGAAATAAACTATAAATAGTAAATACACTGTAACTATTAAACAATTGCAAAATTACAAGAACAAGACCTTTAAACTATCTAGGAAGGAAATATTACTAATAGTCTTTAAGGAATATGAAGAGTATATCATATAATTTATATATGTATTTCATCAGAATAATCAGTTATATTAATCCTTAGTATTATTAAATGCGATAGAAATATTTAAGTTGTACTACAGTCAAATAAAATACCACGATTCAAACAGATTTCATTTGTTGTATTCCCCTCTCATAATGTAAGCAATCTTATAAGCAGGCTCTTAAATAGTCAGAATTATTGGTACTAATAATTTTAATATATTGAAATTGGTATTTATTTCTTATAGATATTTTCTTTGATAATATTGATTTACTTAGTATGTATTTTGGATTTATTTATACACTATTTATATTTCAAGAGTAAAAGACAGGAATTGCAAATATTCTCTTAATATATTATAATAACAATAGGAAACGAAATATATAGTTTCTTATATAATATTTGAGATTTGTTACTTGTGCCAAGGTTGTGGCTGGCCACCACAACTCCAGGTGGCTCACTCACTCACAACCATATGCACTCCTCTTGTGTGCCTGCCAGCTTAATGCAAATTTTCAGCCCAAAGCAAATCTGTGATATAACACCTTGGTGGCTCAATATATCTTTGTGGCTTCACATATTTGTGGCTTTATATAACTTTGTGGCTTCATATAACTTTGTGGCACATGACTACATTGTAGTTCAATATAGTATTAGAGGTTATTATAGTATTCTAAATTAATATAGTATTATGATTCACTTTGTTATCATACATTTATCACTGTTGAGCTTGTTCATATACAATATAATCCTTACCAGAATCCATCATGCCGCCAGTAGCATCAATCATTTTTCCAAGACAACATGTGAAATCATATAGAGATATTGAAGTATATATACAGGCTGCAATGGCCTCTCTTTCTACCTCCCAAGAAGGCAATTGGAACATTACAGCCACAGTATGCCTACTAGAAATTCCATATAGCAGAGGACGCAGAAGATAGCAAGGTTGTCAATCAAAACAAGAGTGGCTAGCAGCAAACAGAAAACTTCCCGAAGACCAAGAGCTTGCTCTCTGCCAGTATCTAGACCATCTGGATACTAGTGGTAACAGTGCAAGAATTCAGATGGTATCCAGTTGTACTAGCGCAATTCTTTAATTGGGAGATTCTCGTCTATCTTCAGCACCAATTGTTAGCGAGTACTGGTCTCGCAGATTTCTAGGTCATCTGCAGGAATACTTTATGTGAAAAAGCAACATACAATCAATTTAGATCAGAAGAATGCAGACAGGCCAGATAATCTAAGGCATTGGTTACAAACTTATAAGTCTGTATGTAATAAATACAGTATTATACCAGGGGATGTCAATAACTTTGATGAAACTGGGTTTCGAATTGGGATTGGACGATCTCAACGGATCATTGCACAAGATCCTAACAGGCCGGCCTACCTGGCCAGCTCAACTAATCCAGAATTCGTTACAGTCTGTAAGACAATTAGTCCTGTGGGAACTGTACTTACACCAATGATCCTTCTTCCTAGCATGATCCATCAAGAGCAATGGTATACAAGTACTCGCATACCGGATAATTACCTTATTGGTATCTTTGAAACTGGATATAGCAAGAATATCTTGACCATGAAATGGCCAGTCTAGTTTAAGAAGTTTTCATTTTCCAGCATGGTGGGTACCTATGGACTCTTGCTATTGCATGTGTTTGGTTCCCATTGCACAACGCAGTTCCTTGACTACTGCGATGTACATCAGATTTTTGCATTCTGCCTCCTATCATATACTAGTCACCTTCTTCAACCACTGGATGTAGTACTATTACAGTCATATAAGCATTATCATGCGGAGGCAGTGGAGGCGGCAACACATACAGGTTATGATCACTTGCAGAAAACTGAATCCATTGATATGATCGACTCAATCCGTCAACAAACCTTTAAGGACTCTACAATCAGATCAGCGTATCGAGCTATGGGATCAATGCCTTATAATCCAGAAATTATTATTCTGAAGCTGTGTGAGGCAGTTGAAGTGGCTACAGGGTCTAGCAGCCAACTGGTTGTTGATGAGTTCGAACTATCACCAACCATTCCTCTTACAATTCCATGTCTGAAAAGTCAAGGGAAGGAATTTCAGGGTTAAGTATCAGAGTTGTCACTACCTTGCAGCCGAAACTTAAGCGCATCCTCTGAGGAGGATTAGCTGAAGCCCAGGCAGGAGCCTTAGCAATTGAACACTTAGAACATATTCAAGCAGCTGAACAGGCATGAAATATACAACGAAGAGTACAAAATAGAAGGCAAGAGCAAAAAGATGGAGTGGTGTTTACTTCACAGTCAAGGGAAATGGTCAAAAGAAGAGAGGATATGGGGGTGGAAAAGGCAGAAAAGCAACTGCGCAAGGCACAGGATGCAAAAACAGGTGCTGAGAAAGCAGAATGTAAGCCATTTCTAGATGAAATCAAGGTTCAGATTAAAGAGAGATGGGCAGTGCGAACCTATAAAAGGAAAATATCAAGGCTGATAATTGCGGGTATCAAGTAACAAATAAGGTTAGGTAAAGTGAAGAAATAATGAATCTTTTCTTTGTACAATATACTTCAAATATCATGTCCTTAAACTACAATATTATGATAAACAACAATGTAGTGCTGTGCCACAAAGTTGTGTCTTACCACAAATGTGTGGAACCACAAGATTATATAGAGCCACAAAGTTGTGTTGAGACACAAATTTACATTAAGCTGCAAATTTGCATTGAGCTGTCAGGGACTCGGGAGGAGTGTCCATGGTTGCGAGTAGGCGAGCAACCTGGGGTTGTAGTGGCCAGCTACAACCTTGGGACAAGTAGTTATTTTTTGCATGTTTATATATAACTGGCTATAGCCTAAACAAGTGGTATTATAATAGAATATGGTGGTGGTTCTGTTATCATGAAGTCTAAGTATGATAAGAAGGTACACAAAAGGAAGAGTGTGTAACGGAGGCACCCCTAGGAAGATGGATCCTGAGGTTGCGACTACACCAAACAACTTCAAACTTATTGCCAAGAGTTCACACAGATGTAAGAGTAAAGTAAGCGGTAAAACTAGATACCGTTAAGCCTGACCCTTCATTCAATTAACGTCTGCAGAGAATGGATTGTTGGAGTAGGAGAGTTCGCGCATAGACTTTAAGGTAGTTTTCTCTTATACCAGAAACTCCACTATCAGTTTACTCCTACGTTTTGAGCACACTCTTCTCCGCTAAGAGTGGTTCGACACGTCTTCTGGCACACCCTTCAGGCATGCATGTGTCGACATGCTCTAGGCGGCATTCACCTTATACGGTTATCATTTCTGTGCTGCATTTCTATTTTGCCCAGCGGAGTGAAAACCTCTGCACATCGGCATCTTCCCAGTGGCTAACAGTCAAGACACTAGATGAATTGGACTATCTATCACACCCTTCCCATATACATTGATCTCTACTTGACCCTAGAAGCTACCATGAGCGGTTTATCTATCTACTATTTAGGTGGGTCAGGCTTCCAGTGTCTTTCACAAGATGCGGTGGTCCTGGAGTGATCCAATAGGCGCTACCCATGACCAAGACCTTGGATCCCCCTTACCTGTGGTAGGAATCATGCTTTTAGTGTCTCTGTACTTCCCTTTCAGAGCCTATGGCATTGGGAATACTTTCAGGCTTGGTAGGTGTAAAGCTCTCCCCCTCGCAGCGGCACCACACAGGACTATCTTTGGGACCCCCACGGTTCACACCCGTCAACTCTGTTGGCTTTGATCTGTTTTACTCGGAACAACTTACAGGAGGTACTCCACCTTCCAGCCTATGTCCTCTTATATATCCTGGAAACAGTCTATAGTCAACTGGACAGCAGCGATTTGTACGGTGTTGCAAGCAGGTCTGTGAAGATCGTTCCTTGCTAGCCTGCACACAACTAGGCGCTGGTTGGCCTGTGACGTCCGGGCCCCACAACGGAGTCGGAGGGGTATGATGGAAATCATGTCTCCAATTTACAGCCTCCTCAGAGCTGCGCAGCTCACCTAATGGCATCTCCCATAACCCCAGATTCCCGTATTATACATAGCTACGGGTAACAAATATTCTGGTCATTTTTCCCAAACTTTCTGTGGGGACTCCAATTGAAAGGTAGGGCAACTCAGGACTTTAGACACAGTAACTCGGGCCTCATGGCAGGATAACCTGATCCTGAGGGTAGGGTATCCTTGTCCGGCGGACAAGGTGAATTTTCCCTGTTACCCTGTCGATTTGATCACCGGAGATAGATGCTTCTGACCTTTCCCCCGTTACCTCGCTTAGCTGAGCAACGGTCCCTTCAGAGGTCCCTCAGTATGCTGACACCCCTCCCTGTTGTACCCAGGTACCTAAGTACCTGGCCAGGGAATCCGGTTAACCTCGCAGCCTGGGCCATTGGGTCTCTGTCAGTCAAGAACCTCCTTGCCTGCTAGTTCCTACTAGTTCGGCTCCTGGCTAGATATATGGGTGTAGGTTCCCACCGCCATAGCTCATGTGTGCTGGGTTGTTACAGAGTGTATGCAGCTAGCTACATTCAAGAGTTGAGGGGTGTGGGTGTAACGGGGGCACCCCTAGGAAGATGGATTCCAAGGTTGTGACCACGCCAAACAACTTCAAACTTATCACCAAAGGTTCACACAGATGTAAGAGTAAAGTAGGCGGTAAAACTTAATATCGTTTAGCCTGACGCTTCACTCAATTGAGGTCTCGAGAGGATTGACTGTTGGAGTAGGAGAGTTCTCGCATAGTCTTTCAGGTAGTTTTATCTTATGCCAGAAACGCCTCCATCAGTTTACTCCAACTATTTGAGTACACCCTTCTGCACTAAGGGTGGTCCGACACATCTCCTGGGACACCCTTGGGGCATGCATGTGCCAACACACTCTAGTCGGCGTTCACCTTATGCGGTTATCGTTTCTGCGGTGCATTTCCATTTTGCCCGCCAGAGTGAAAACTTCTGCGCATCAGTGTCTTGCCAGTAGCTAACAGTCAAGACACTACATGAAATAGACTATCTATGACACCCTTCCCATATTCATTGATGTCTACTTGACTCCGGAGGGTACCGTGAGCGGTTTATCTAGTTACTCTTTACGGGTCACAGGCTTCCGGTGTCTTCCGCAGGGCACGATACTCCGTGGGTGATCCAATGGGCGCTACCCATGACCACTACCTCGGATCTACCTTACCTGTGCTAGGAATCATGCTTTTAGTGTCTCTGCACTTCCCTTTCAGAGCCTATAGCGTTGGGAGCACGTTCGGGCTTGGTAGGTGTAAAACTCTCCCAGTCACCCCGGCACCACCCGGGACTACCTTTGGGACCCCCAGGGTTAACACCCGTTAACCCCGTCAGGTCTGGTCCGTTTTACTCCGCACAACTAGGAGGAGGTATTCCACCTTCCACCCTATGCCCCCTTGTATATCCTGCGAACAGCTTACTGTCGACTGGACTGCAGCTATGTATACGGTGTTGCAAGCATGTCTCCAAAGATTCCTCTTTGCTAGACTGCACACAACTACACAATTTTTTGCCCATGACTTCCGGGCTTCAAGGCGGGGCCGGAGGGGTATGATAGTAATAATGTCTTCAATTTACAGCTTCCTCGAAGCTACGTAGCTCGCCCAATAGCATCCCCCGGAACCCCAGATTCCAGTATCATGCATGGCTTCATGTGAGAAACATTCCAGTCAATTTTCCCAAACTCCACAAGGGACTTCGTATTGAAACGTAGGGTAACTCAGGACTCTGGGCAGGGTAACCTGATCCCGAGAGTAGGGTAACCTTGTCCAGCAGACAAGTTAACTTTTCCATGTTACCCTGCCTATCCCGTCGGCGGTGATAGATCTTTCGGACCTGTCTTCAGTTACCCGGCCTAGCTGAGCAACTGCCTCTTCATAAGTCCCTAAGTAGGGTGACCAGCCAATTCTGTTCATTCTTGGAGCCCGGGCCATCGGGTCTCCATAGGTCGAGTACTTACTTGCCTCCCGGTTCCTATCAGTTCGCCTCCTGGCTACCTGTATATGTAGAGGTTCCGTTTGCCATAGCTCATGTATGCTGGGTCGTTACATCACTTCCCTCTTCTCTACGGTCCGTCCCAGACCGTTAGCGTCATCTCTTATTCCCACAACTCGATTCCCCCCAGACCCTATGGTTCCTGGGCTTGGACGGATATCTTTGGTGGAAATCCCGAATGGCCTGCAAGCCTGTCCCTTCTAGAATCTCATAGGACTCCCATGAGTTCTCCTCAGCCCCGTAGCCTTCCCATGAAACCAGATAATGGACAACACACGACGGAAACTTCGCCTTTGCTCCTCCGTACCATCCACTGTCCACAACAGCTTCGATAATATAACTGGGCTCGTTGTCGATAGGTTCCGGGATAGAGGCTTCCTTTACCCTACCTGCTTCCGGATCCTCGCGATAGAGTTCGAGTAACCTGACATTGAAACCCGGGTGGATGCTCCATCCAGTGGGCAATTGGAGTTCATAAGCTTGGTTACCCACCCGACATTTGACCACGAAAGGCCCAAATACCCGCTGTTACAGCCTCTCTATTGGATGCTTTGTGCGGATGTTTTTCCGGTTCAACATCACGCGGTCCGCTTTCTTTGCCCGCCCAGCAGCCACATCCTCCAGGGTGACGTAGTCCGGTGATGGCAACCTTGTCTGGTCATGCCATTTCCGTTGCCTTGCCTGTGCCCGTTGGATCGTTTCTCGAATCTCTGCCCAGGTTCCTTCCCATTCCTTAACCAAAGCTCACTACTAGGGCGTATTCCCTGGTTATCAGACACGATACCTGACCAGTTTGTCCTTGGGTTAAACCCATAGTTGATCTCAAAATGTGACAACCTGGTGGATTCTGATGTCGAGCTGTTGTACGCATACTCTGCAAGCAGTAACAGTGAAACCCAATCATCTTGTTGGTAGGAACAGTAACTACGCAAGTACTGCTCCAGTGTTTGATTAATCCTCTCTGTCTTCCCATCAGTCTCAGGGTGGAATGCAGTCGAAATGTTTAGTTTCACTTGCAACAAGTGCACTAGACTCATCCAGAACTTGGATGTGAAGCGGCTATCTCGGTCGGAGATGATTGACTCGGGGAGTCCATGAAGGTGCTAGACTTTCTTCAGGAATATCAAGGCGAGCTCCTTGATAGCTACCTCAGTGGTCAGGGGTATGAAATAGGCCATTTTCGAGAATCGGTCCACTATGACCCAGATCTTGGTATACCCTTCGGACTCTGGCAGCGCTACAATGAAATCCATTGAAATCGCTGTCCACGGCCGCACAGGAACATCAATAGGTTCCAGCAGCCTGAACTTCTTGTGCCTGATGGATTTATTTCTTGGGCACGCATCACATGTTCACACGTAGTCAGTGATGTGCTCATCCATCTTAGGCCAATAGAAGTTAGCCCTAACCCTGCCAATGGTCTTGTAAGTCCCGTAGTGTCCCGCGATTTGGGAGTCATGTTCTGCCTTCATGATTGTCTGCTCCAGATTCTGACCCTTGGGAACATACCACCTGTTCTTGTACAGGAGTAAGCCCTTTTCCGTCTTGAAATGTCGCTCGACCTCTTTGTCACCGGCAGCTGTTGACTTCAGGATTCTTAAGTACCCCTGGTCTTCGGTTATTGCTACCCACAGTTGATCCAAAAAGGCAGACTAGAGCCAAAATCACGGGCACATCTGCAACACTTGTGGTCGCAAGATGTCCCGTTCCTGGCTACCAAGCCACTGTCCGGGGCGAAAAAACGACTCTGGCGTAAAATCACTCCCCCCTTCAGGGCGGTAGTCCCTACACCGTGACAAAGCATCTGCCTTCTCATTCAACTGTCCTTCTCGGTAAACCACCTTGAAGGGAAATGGTTGCAGGAACTCAGCCCAGCGATGCTGCCTTCGTTTAAGGACCTTGGTACTATTGAAGTACTCCAAATTCTTATGATCCGTATAGATCACCAATTGGTCCTTTACCTAGCATAGCAAATGATCCCATTCCTTGAATGCTGCCACAATGGCCGTCATTTCCTTGTCATGGACATCATAATTAATCTCTGCTGCGTGGAACTTTCTACTATGATAGGCCACTGGATGCCATCTCTCGTCTTCACAGAACTGGGAGAGAATGGCTCGTAATGCAAAGTCACTAGCATCGGTTTCCAGCCGGGTTGGCCATTCAGGGTCAAAATGTGCTAGGACAGGCTTGGACGTGAATGCTTCCTTCAACTGGTTGAAGGCCTGCACACACGCAGGTGTCCAATCCCATCGGAGATCCTTCTTTGTCAACTCTGTTAGAGGTTTCGCTATCTTGCTGAACCCTTCTATGAACCGACGATAGAAGTTGGCAAAGCCCATAAAGCTTTGAACGTCGACAACGCATCTCGGAGGTGCCCAATCCCTGATTGTCTGCACCTTCTCTGACAACATAGAGATCCCCATATCAGAGATCTTGTATCCGCGGAATTCAACTTCCCGTTGGTGGAAACTGGACATCTTCATGCTTACACATAGTCTACCTTTCCGCAATTTCTCCATCACACGCTGCACCATTGCGACCTGTTCTTCCATAGTTTCGGAGTAGATCAGGATGTCATGCATGTACGCGATGACTCCTTCGTCCATGAGATCCCAAAAGACCTCCTGTATCATGCTTTGGAAAGTTGCCGGTGCATTACACAACCCAAACGGCGTGACCGTGTATTCATACAGTTCATATCTGCACTGGAAGGCCGTCTTCCATTCGTCACCTTCTGCCGTGCTCAGAAATGAGTAGCTGTTCTTTAAGTCCAACTTGGTGAACACAGCGGCTGTTCCTAACCTATCTCGCAGCTCGTTCATCAACGGTAGAGGATACTTGCTCTTCTCCGTGATTTTGTTCAGCCCTCGGTAATCTATTACCAGTCTTATTGTACCATCTGGTTTTGGCATGAAGAGGATAGGGGCTGCTGCTGAGGAACTGGATCGCCGTAGGTTTCCCGTTCGCAGCATCCCATTGAGATATTCCCGGAGTGCCTTAAGCTCCTTTTCCGATAACGGATAGATAGGCACGAACAGAAGTTCAGTTCCAGGTTGCAACTCGATCGTATGGTCATACTTCGAGTGCTCTGGTAATGCCTCAATCCGTTCTTGACTGAAGATATCCCCATAGTCCTTATACTCGGGGAGTAGCTTAACCGTAATGTCGGCACCTTCCTCATCGGAGAATTGCACAGTTCCCAATAGGTACACATTACTGGGGTCCTCGGCTATTAACTCTTCATCGGTCATGAACACTAACCGCCC
>PYWC01000016.1:2589092-2614832 GCA_003182015.1 Tuber magnatum | reverse complement strand
AATCCAGGTGAAGCCGCATGCACCGGCCGGTACCCTGGGGTAGCCGATACTGCTGGTGGTAAAGCTGTGACAGGAAAGGTATCAGGAGCGGGCAATGAAACCGGTAGAGGTGTGGGTCTTGGGGCGGCGATGGAAGGTACAGGAGTTGCAACTGAAGGCATTGCCGGAGGGATGATAGGAGCAGGGGTCGGTCGCGGTGGAGGGTCAGGCGTATCTGTTGCCGTAATACCCTTCGGCTTGGAGGTCCTCTTTCTTATTCGACTGCCATCCGTTGGCCCGACTGTAGGGCTGCACAATCTCCTGCGCGCAATTGAGGGAGGGACCGACAGGGAGCCTGTAGATGCTCTTGAGAAGGGGGAGGTATAACTGTATCCCTCACCTGTCATGTTTTCCAACATCCGTATAAGGATTGGGCTCAAGTATGCCCTCCACTGGTCGTCTCTGGCTCTCATGGCCAACGCCATACCGAAATTCTCGGGCTTGATATGGACAAGCGGAAGTGGGGGCGCAGCCTCTAACATCAGTACATTATTCTCAGCATCAATACTATACCCTCCCTCAAAAGTCTTTTCCAAGGCTGCCATCCGAGTCTTCAATGCCTGCTGATCCCTTATCATCCGCAGGTATGTCTCTGGCTGCACCTTCATCCATTCTACCACTGCCGTAGTGATCTGTGTTCGGAACACCTGTGGCTGCTGGTTCTTCCAGTTCTTCAGTTCCCGCTTCGCTTCCTCAATCGACTTGGCTACTTCGCGGATGATGAAAGGTTCGACAAATTCGTGGAAGAACTCATTAAAGGGAATTCCGTGCGGTGGGGGAGGGAGCATGTTATAGACTAGGGTAGGGTCTTGAAAAAATGAGAGCGCCGGGGCGCCAGGGTCTGTAATCAGGAGGTCAAGACAATCAGCAGGTAACTGAACAGGAGTGGCCTCTAAGAGCAACTGGTGGCCGTCCCAGATGGTACCGCGAACATGCGCAAAAACCGATGCATGGAACGTGTTGGCAGTGTTCTCGTCAAGGTCAAGGTCTGAATCCGAGTTGGATTCCATTCTGGTTCGACGTTCGGTACTAGCCCTTGCGCTTTCCACCCTGGGCTACTTGTTCTAGACAAGGGTACCAGTATTTACGCAAGGTCAGTGCCAAAGGTCGGAAACAATTAATCAGGAGAGGAGTTAAGCGAGGAGCTCGCTTAACAATATACTGTAATGGGGGCAACCCTAGGAAGATGGATCCCAAAGTTGCGACCGCACCAAACAACTTCAAACTTATCCCCAAAGGTTCACACAGATGTAAGAGTAAAGTAGGTGGTAAAACTTAATATCGTTAAGCCTGACGCTTCACTCAATTAAGGTCTTGAGAGGATTGATTGTTGGAGTGGGAGATTTCTCGCACAGACTTTCAGGTAGTATTATCTTATGCCAGAAACTCCCCCATCAGTTTACTCCAACTATTTGGGTACACTCTTCTCCGCTAAGGGCGGTCCGACAGGTCTCCTGGCACACCCTACGGGTATGCATGTGCCGACTGACTCTAGTCGGCGTTCATCTTATGCGGTTATTCTTTCTGCGGTGCATTTCCATTTTGCCCGCCAGAGTGAAAACTTCTGCGCATCGGTGTCTTGCCAGTGGCTAACAGTCAAGACACCTCATGAACTAGACTACCTATGACACCCTTCCCATATGCATTGATCTCTACTTGACTCCGGACACTACCGTGAACGGTTTATCTAGTTACTCTTTACGGGTCGCGGGCTTCCGGTGTCTTCCGCAGGGCACGATAGTCTGGGGGTGATCCAATGGGCGCTACCCATGACCACTACCTCGGATCTACCTTACCTGTGCTAGGAATCATGCTTTTAGTGTCTCTGCACTTCCCTTTCAGAGCCTATAGCGTTGGGAGCACGTTCGGGCTTGGTAGGTGTAAAACTCTCCCAGTCACCCCGGCACCACCCGGGACTACCTTTGGGACCCCCAGGGTTAACACCCGTTAACCCCGTCAGGTCTGGTCCGTTTTACTCCGCACAACTAGGAGGAGGTATTCCACCTTCCACCCTATGCCCCCTTGTATATCCTGCGAACAGCTTACTGTCGACTGGACTGCAGCTATGTATACGGTGTTGCAAGCATGTCTCCAAAGATTCCTCTTTGCTAGACTGCACACAACTACACAACTGTTTGCCCATGACGTCCGGGCCTCAAGGCGGGGCCGGAGGGGTATGATAGGAATAATGTCTTCAATTTACAGCTTCCTCGAAGCTACGTAGCTCGCCCAATAGCATCCCCCGGAACCCCAGATTCCAGTATCAGGCATGGCTTCGCGTGACAAATGTTCCAGTCAATTTTCCCAAACTCCACAAGGGACTTCGTATTGAAAGGTAGGGTAACTTAGGACTCCGGGCAGGGTAACCTGATCCCGAGAGTAGGGTAACCTTGTCCAGCAGACAAGTTAACTTTTCCCTGTTACCCTGCCTATCCCATCGCCGGTGATAGACCTTTCTGACCTGTCTTCAGTTACCCGGCCTAGCTGAGCAACTGCCTCTTCATAAGTCCCTAAGTAGGCTGACCAGACAATTCTGTTCATTCTTGGAGCCTGGGCCATCGGGTCTCCATAGGTCAAGTACTTACTTGCCTGCCTGTTCCTATCAGTTTGCCTCCTGGCTACCTGTATGGGTATAGGTTCCGTTTGCCATAGCTCATGTATGCTGGGTCGTTACAGTGGGTATGATTGAATTACTATTTAAGAAAGTATATTCTTCAGTAAGTATTTGTGCAAAGTGTTATTGCTGCTTTGCAGGTAATTGATAATATTGGGTGTTGGTTGCATCCTGAGGGAGCCGAGTGCCCATGGTTGCAATTGGAGAGAAAGGGGTGCTTAGCTGGGGTTTCATATGACAGACCATTATGAAAACTGCTGGCAAACTGTGAGTGCACTGCTGCAAAGGGTTAGGGATATTAGTGATCTTAGGAATTTATCAGTGGAGGACTTTCATTGCCAATACAAAGCGGTGTTCTGCTCCTAAGTTTATTTTCTTTACCCAACCTGGGAATTACATGTCTACACCGCTACTTAGGAATTGCAACTGTGTTTTTCTGACACATTGTCAGAATCCCAGAACAGTGACCCTGATCCTGGGAACCCTGCTCTTAAACCCCTTGAACCTTGATACAAATCCCTCTGGTTTGTACACTTGTCCATCCCTCTTGTCCCATCTACAGTGGTGTGTCTTAAACTATTTGCCTAGAACCACATACGGACCCTGCTGGTTATACAAGGTTCTATCTACAGGGATCTAATCCACACCACACCACGTCACGATGTATGGAAATCACTCCTCAGATTTCCAGTAACCTGAACCAGGCCGGCAGCCTGTTTAATGAACAGTTAGGCAACCTTACCCATGACCTGACATACAACCATCTCACTGGCACCTGAGATGGCCTCCTCTAAACCGCAAACCTGGCCGCAACTGCTGGGTCCCCGGCTGATGAACAGTTGCAACGAGAACTATAAAATTCCACAGAAGAACTCCAGCCCTTCGCCTGGAAGGCCAAGGCCTCCAGGCTCACCTCACGACCTCTGAACAGAACCTGACATGCGCCAATGCAGCGGTCACCTCACTCAACAATATCCTTGCCAATTCCTGCACACGTCGTGCTGCACCCACTGGCAGTAGTAAGAAAGCCTCAATCCCGAACCTTGAATGCTTTGATGGTGCCATGGACAAGTACCACCTCTTTGCCACCCAACTGCATATAAAGCTCCATGGGTACTACCACCAGTTTGAAAATGGACACGACGGCCTGGCATATACCATCGGCTTCTACGCAGAATCTGCCTTCCTGCAGGTACAACCTAAGATCACTACTGAGAGAATTAACTATGCTGACACTGAGACCTTGTGGGCAGAACTAGAGTAGGTATCTGGGGATCCCAACCACGTAGCTACAGAAGAAAGAGAAATCAGGGATCTCACCCAGAAAAACTGCCCCTTGCGGGATTACGTGGCAGACTTTCCATGCCTGGCCCGCTGTACTAGCTGGAATAATGCTACCAAGTAGGGTGCCCTCTACCGAGGTCTTGGCAAAGAGCTGGAGGATGTTCTGATTACCATGGCCGACCACTATGAGACACCGACCGTCTACGCCTACTTATTAAAGAAGATGGACAACAATAACTGCACTTGTGCGGCTAACAAGAAAGATGCCTCCTCTTACTCCTGGTACACCCCTGCCGCCACTCAACCCCGCTTTAACACTCCCACTCCTGCTACCACCACTACTGTAGGTACAGTATCAGGCCCTATAGACTTCTCATCAAGACGTCGAACCATGACCAAGGCGCAATAGTGCAACAGGATGGGGAGGGGACTTTGTATATACTATGGTGGTCATGGACACATAGACGAACTCTGCCAGAACAAGATGACCTGCACCATGCAGGCTGCTGCCACCTCACAGTTTGAGCCCCCCATGGTCCTAAAATATACTCGCCCTGAATCTGCACAGCCAAAAAACAAGTAATCCTATGTGCAGAATATGGTACTGGTATGGGACATGTTAAGTCTTTTCTCTGTTTGTCTATATCAAGTTTGTCTTTGTATCAAATGATGTACAAAATTGAAGATAACAACTTGCTGATCACCTGTGACATCATAGGCAACTAAAAGGTAATCCGTCCCCATGCTCTGCTTGACTTTAGAGCCACTAGATATGCATTTAGGGATAATGATTTTGCTTGCCACCACCACCTCCCCTTGTTCCTGTTAAAAGAAACTGTTCAATTACCAGTAATAGGCAGTGGGCTGATCAGGTTTGGTGCGATTACCCACCTGACCCAGATAGAGCACAAGATCAATGACTATCGAGAAGTCCTGCGGGCCTTCATCACCAAACTAGGCAGATACCCCTTGGCTCTTGACATCCACTGGCTCAAAGAACACAATGTGACATCCGCTAGACAAGTAATACCATTGCATTCAAGTCCAACTATTGTCTAGAAAACTGCTCCTCTGATGTAACGTGCATTGAAGGAGTAGAAGAGGAGATCTCTCACTTTCTTGAACCCAATGCTATCGAAAAAGCCCTAGGCCACAGAGTACTTGAGGAACATGGTATGCAAGACATTGTTCCACCAGAATACCATGATATTATGCCACTGTTCCTGAAAAAGATACACAATCAGTTACCCCCACACCAACCCGACAGCAACACCATTCCTTTGCTGGCAGATCTTAGGCTCCCTTTTGGCCGAGTCTACAACCTGTTACCCCCTGGGCTGGGGGGACTGCAGGGCTGGCTCAATGGAAATCTCAAAAAGGACTTCATTTGGCCCTCCACCACGCCGACAGCTGCCCCTATCCTGTTCATCAAGAAGAATGGTGGACTATTGCAATTATGCGTAGACTATCACACTCTGAACAGTATGACAATCAAGGATAGTGGCCCCGTACCCCTGTTAACAGAGACCTTTATGGAAATCTCAAAGGCCAAAATCATGACTAAGTGGGATATCTGAGGTGTGTAGAACTTGATCTGTAGCAAGAAACAGGAATAATGAAAAACTGCTTTCCAGATCTCATATGGCTTGCATAAGTCCAAGGTCATACCATTTGGCCACAGCAATGCCCCTAGCCCCTTTTAGGCATATATCAATAATGCCCTGGACCTAGGATTGGACTGCTACAGTACCGCCGATTTGGGCAATATTCTCATCTATAGTGAGACTAAAGAGAAACCTCGTGAGCATGTCCACTGTGTCATGAAAGCCCTAGCCTACAATAGGTTAGAGGTTAAGCCCCAGAAATGTGAGTTCCATGTAGACCACATAAAGTACGTTGGGTTTATTATCACTACTCGAGGGATTCGAATGGACAATGCCAAGATGGAAACTGTGGTCCCTTGGCCTGTACCCAATCGTATACAGCATGTGTATACCTTTTTAGGATTTCACAACTTCTGTTTCACATAAGGTGAACTGGCATAGGGTAATAGGCATGTCAAGTAATGATTGGCAAAAGGTCACATGTTCAATCCCAGGGTCCGTGGGAGTATTTGGCGAATGAGTTAATTTCTATCAATATGACGTTGACACAAAACCCTTATGTATACCGACACAGAAGGTCGCTGACAGAAGGGTTTTGACAAAGTCTCCAGGAGAGCTCTTTGGGCTTTCCAGAGAAGGCCGAATGAACTAAAGCGGGCAATTGGTTATGGATATAAAGACAGGCAAAGATCCCTCAACTGTGCTAATGAATGGATGGCAACCAAGGGGAGGTCGGCCACTCCGATAGCAGTCCCCAGTTGCCATGGAGGCAGTAAGACTGGATTTCAAGTTGGTTAGGGCAGGAATGTGGGGGAAGGTCCTGCAGGGAGGACAACGCCCAACACACGATTGTTCACCCACGCCTACAGGCATGATAAGATAGGGTCCAATAATAGGCTACCACATGGAAGGTTAACACTAAACGTAACAAGGCCTAGAGGCCACTGGCGCAATAATCTAGTGGCATGCCTCCTTCAGGTTGATGCAGATAGATATGGAATCTGCCTGCATTAATAAGTCAGTCATCCGAGCTGATCACTTCGTGTGCAGAGATAGAACCACTAGCCGCTTGCCGTGGTGAAATGGTTCGAGTGACTATGATTAGCGTGAACACTGCCAGGGGAGGGATGGGACACCCTCCCCGGTATTTGAAGAAATCAGAATTAAGCAGGGTAAAGGCTTCTAGGGTCTACAAAGTTCCTGCAGGGAAAAATGGGAGGAATGGATACGCCGCGAATACCCGGACACAGAATATAAATATTGAGGTGCCTTCCACGTTGTACAGACATCATCAGCAATGGAGAAGAGATCTTATCAGTATATTCGTTATACGATATACCTCTTATAACACGCCTATCCTGCCATTTCAAGTAAGCCTTCCAAGCAACCACTTTATCACATATCGGGCCTTAGTCCAGACTCGTGTGTTCTTAGAGTTGGCTACCGCCTAAGACTATATGGATAACTTCTACACTACTGAGGCTCATAATCATATTCTCAAATGGGCCTGAAGGACTGCTTATCTAGTGCCCTCCCCCAACTAACCCACACCTACCTCAAAGGGAACCCACATATATACAAGATCAAGTTTGACCTTCCCCTAAGCGAAGTCTGGAAAAAGAAAAATGTTTGCTGCTGGTTCTTTGATCATGGAATCATGTCGGACCTCAAGACCCTCACACTCCTAGAAAGGAAAGATAAGATGTCGCAACCAAGGGTCGAGGAAGGATAAAAGGATTCTAGCGACACAGGCATGTTGTGTCTGGAGAGTCAGCAAAGGCTGACTAGCGTGTGGGGGCCAGGCCATGATAGCCCATACCCACTACCGCCAGCACCACTAGGGCTAGGAGGTCATATTCCGCCGCTAAGACTAGCTTCCACACCCATACCCAGGATTCCGTCAGGGCCATCAGTACACCGGGGCCCTACCCAAAGTGTTACAAAACGGCGAAGCTGACCAAGGTCACACTCCAGAACCCAGACTCCCTCAGGCACTACCAACTTGGCTGCCTTTACCATATACATTGGGACAGTGATCAGGCAATTAGAAGACAGTGTAAGGCAAACCCAGAATGGCCGAATGGTCTCATATAGGATCCTGTCAGATGAGGGAAAGGAAACAGCAGAAGGTCTCACTCAGGTACAGGAGAGACTGCTAAATAGGAAAATGCTGGTGGGAGAGGAATTGGCACTCCAGCAAAATGAAAGCAGGAATAAGAAAGGAGAAGTTGGAGTAGTGATCACCAGATTTAAGGGAGTGCCCGAAGCTGCTCTCACGCGGATGCACGAGTACTCAGAACAAGAAGCAGTGCTAAGCTGACAGCTACATCAGAACGTAGGACCTGCTATACACGAAGCATTAAGTAGGGACCAGGAGCTGTACACTGGGCTAGATAAACTCGAGAAGGTATTGGAAGAGGAATGAGGGCGTCAGTAGACCCGGGAAATACAGTTCGTTACAGAGCCACCGACTATCAATAAAAAGGTTGTGACAGGGCTTAGAGACGTGCAGCAAAACAGGGCCAGGATCTTTACCCAATCATCAAGGGAAATGACTGTGCTGATATAAACAGCATTAGGCTCGCAACAGGGGGGATCAACCCTTGATGGAGAAACCAGGAGAGGATGGTTGGGGCCATCCCAACAGGACAAAGGGAAGGGGCCAGCTTAAAGGAACGCTGGGCGAGAGACTTTACAGACTGGTGGGGGAGAAACTATAGCAGCTCCAAATATGGCTGGAGCAGAAGGGGACTTGAACCCGGGAGATGATGGGTCGGACAATGGTAGGGAAGAACCAAGGCGCTGGCTGGGCACGCTGCTCTTGGGAAAGCCACAGATAGCTAAGGAAGAGGAGGAACACAAAATGATGCCGCACCTGGCCAAGTAGTTGGCGTAACAGACTGCATTGCATCAGAAGAAGCCCACCGATCCTCCATTTGTATATCAAGCAAAGTCCTACCAGGAACTCAAAGCTTGGCCACATGCATACCAGGACCACTTTAGCCGAAATCCCATACTGTGGATGGAGGATAAAGATAGGATTCTATATGCCCTGGGCAGGAGGAAGCATGCCAATATGACACCATTTAGCAACTAGTATAGGAAGAGCATAGAAGGGCGCGAGGGGTATGCCACTGGTCCTGAACTACTAATGTAGAAACAGTTCCGGCATGAAATAAGTGTACCATTCCCACTGACAAGCAAGGACAAGAAAGCTTTAGGACCGATGTGAACAATCAAGTATAAGAGGATCATCGACAAGTACCTTCTATAGATGGAAAACATGAACATCAAAGCCAAGCTTCAAGGAACAGCATGGAGGAAGATGGTCGAGGACTGGCTACCTGAGGCAATACTGAGTCAGTTGTCTCATAAGCGATACGACACCAATGCTGAATGGTTGGAGCACCTCCGAGTGGTTGGTTACCAGGAAGAGGCTTTCCTTCACTGCGAAAGGCAACAAGGGAACAATCCGTCCAGCTCTGCAGGGACTTTGAGACCATTGAAATGACGGCGGGAGGACGAAGAACAGGAGCTGAAGTGAGCAAAGGTGGAAGGGCGACAAAGCAGGTTCTAGAGGAAGACAGTACCTGGGACTTTCAAGTCAGCATGGTTCGGCAAGCCCAACAAACTGACCAAGATCCCAGGGGTGAAGCATACAGACTAGAAGAAAGGTGACAAAAGAATGCCCCAAACCAGAATTGACGAACACTGGGAAAATAAGGGCTGCACCCAGTACAGACATGGCAACCCTGAGGGGGGAGCTTGTACGAACAGTGCCGTTGTTGCAACAAGAGGACAATGGAAAGCTGCAAAGTTTAGGCCCAAAAAGAAGGAGGTTCACAATGCCGCCCCAAGGCCAGCGGTAAACCAAACCCACATGCTACCAGCACCTGGACTGTGGGAGTTCACGGATCAAAAAGGGGGATATATCGGACAACTAGAAGAGGTGTATAAAAACAAGAACCTGGGTTCCGAGCCAGTGCAACAGCTTATTCAAGAATATCAGCGAACCGCCCTGACTGGGTTCAGAGCTTTGCCAGGGACAGAAGTGTGAAAGGGATAGCAAACCGGGTATAATGGAGAAAGTTAACCCGTCTTCAGGGGATACAATCAGGAAGGACCCAAGACCTGGAAGTGGGACAGCAAGACTTTATATTCCCTCCTGGGTAGGGAAGGTTCAAACCCGACATAGATCAACATGGGGCTGTTACGGGGGGCAACTCAGGGCGCCCCAACTCTCTACCCCAAAGGTCATGGACAGGAGATGCATCGGGATAGCGCAGAAGTACCTGAAGGTGCTCCCCTAGTTACCAGGATGGCACCACTGGCGACGGCGAGTGGGTAGGCTAAAGGCTGCTTGTTAAGACAAAGGACAGCGTTCTCACTTCAAATCGTATGCCACAGCAGGAGTCTAATACCTAAGGCCGGGTTGGACAGGTTGCTCTCTCATCAATGCACCGGTGGCACAGGGAGGCATGATAAAATATCAACTTGGAGGAGAAAGAAGACAAGGAAGGAGACACACACGTTGGGGACGAGGTTGGTCTGTAGAGGCCTGAATGGCTGAAAATGTGCAGGTACAATAACAAACACCCAGGATTATTGAATGCCGCAAGAAAATGTGGGTTAAACCAAGAAAGTGCAACCCAACAGGGGAACCAAAGCAACAGAAATGTCAAGTCCCAATACCAACACATTACGAGTACCCACAAGGCACTACTCACCTGAGGATAAAAGCAGAATGAGTACCGATTCGTGTGTTATTAGACTAGGGCTTCCTGTAATGGGGGCACCCCTAGGAAGATGGATCCCAAGGTTGCAACTGCACTGAACAACTTTAAACTTATCGCCAAAAGTTCATACAGATATAAGAGGAAAGTAAACGGTAAAACATAATATCATTAAGTCTGATGCTTGACTCAATTAAGGTCTCGAGAGCATTGATTGTTGGAGTAAGAGAGTTCTCACATAGACTTTCAGTCAGTCTTATGTTATGCCAGAAACTCCCCCCTCAGTTTACTCCAACTATTCCAGCACGCTCTTCTCTGCTAAAGCTGGTCTGACACATCTCCTGGCAGACCGTTTGGGCATGTATGTGTCGGCGCACTCTAGTCGGTGTTCAACTTATATGGTTCTTGTTTCTGCGGTGTATTTCTATTTTGGCCGCCAGGGTACAAACTTCTTGGTATCGATATTGTGCCAGTGTCTGACAGTCAAGACACCGGATGAACTGGAATACCTATGACACCCTTCCCATATGAATTGATCTCTACTGGACCCTGGAAGCAACTGTGAGTGGTTTATCTATCTAGTATTTACGCTTCCCGGGCTTCTGGTGTCTTCTGCGGGATATGGAGGTCAAGGAGTAATCCAATGGGTGCTACCCTTGACCCCTACCTTGGATCCACCTTACCTGTGGTAGGAATCATACTTTCAGTGTCTCTGTACTTCTCTTGCAGAGCCTATGGCATTGGGGATACTTTCGGGCCTGGTAGGTGTAAGACTCTCCCGGTCAACCCGGCACCACCGGTGACTACCTTTGGGACCCCCGTGGTTAACACCTGTCAACTCCATCACCTTTGGTCTGTTTTACTGTGAAGAACTTGCAGGAGGTAGTCCACCTTCCACCCAATGCCGACCTATATATTCTGCAAACAGCCTACGGTCCACCAGACGGCAGCAACGCATACAGTGTTGCCAGCAGGTCTGCAAATAACCTTCCTTGCTAGACTGTGCACAGCTATGCAACCGTTTGCCTATGATGTTCGGGCCTCAGGGCGGGGCAGGAGGGGTATGAGAAGAATAATATCTTGATTTTACAGCTTCTTCGGAGCTGTATGGCTCGCCCAATAGCATCTCCCAGAACCCCAGAATCAAGTATTGTGCATGGCTTCGCGTGATAACTATTCCGGTCCTTTTTCCCGAACCTCCAAAGGGACTTCGTATTGAAAGCTAGGGTAACTCAGGACTTTGGACAGGGTAACCTGATCGTGATGGTAGGGTAACCTTATCTGGTGGACAAGATGAATTTTCCCTGTTACCCTGTCTATTCCGTTGCCAGACATAGACGCTTCAAACCTTTTGCCAGTTACCTGGCTTAGCTGCGTAACTGCCCCGTCATAGCTCCCTAAGTATGCTGACTCCACTCCTCGGTGCATCCAGGTACCTGAGTACCCGGCGAGCCAATTCAGTTCATCGCAAAGCCCAGGCCATCGGGTCTCCATAGCTCAAGTCCTTACTTGCCTGCCGGTTCCTACCAGTTCACCTCATAGTTACCTGTATGGGTGTAGGTTCCAGCTGCCACAGCCCATGTATCTTGGGTCATTACATCCCTTCCCTGGTCTCTAAGGTCGGTCCCAAACCATTCCGGTCATCTCTTATTTCTACGATTCGATTCCCACATGACCCTATACTCCCATGGCTTGGACAGATAACTTTGGTGGAAATCCAGCATGGCCTGTAAGCCTGTCCCTTCTAGCATCCCATAGGGCTTCCATGAATTCTCCTCCGCTCCATAGTCTTCCCATGAAACGAGATACTTGACGAAGCGAGACGGGAACTTCCCCTTTATTCCCCCGTACCATCCACTGTCCACAACAGCTGCGATAACCTAACTGGGCTCATTGTCCACAAGGTCCAGAGTTGGGACTTCCTTAACCCTATGCGATCCCAGATACTCGCGATATGGTTCCAGCAACATGACATTGAAAAATGGGTGGATGCTCCATCTGGTGGGCAGTGGGAGTTAGCATGTACGGCTACCCATCCGTTGTTTTACCACAAACAGGGCTAATATCTGCTGGTCCAGCTTCTCCATTGGACGCCTCGTGTGGATGGTCTTTCAGTTCAATACCATTTGGTCCACTTTCTTTCCCCGCCCAGCAGCCACATCCTCCCAGGTCACATAGTCTGGTGCTGGCATCCTTTTCTGGTCACGCCATTTCCATTGCCTTTCCTGCCCCCGTTGAATCATTTCTCAAATCTCTTTCCAGGTTCCTTCCCAATTCTTAATCAAGAGCTCACTCCTAGAGTGTGTTCCTTGGTTATCAGACACCTCATCAGACTACTTTGTCTGTGGGTTGAACCCATAATTGATCTCAAATGGTGACAACCTGGTGGATTCTGATGTCTGAGTATTTTACGCATACTCTGTAAGGGGTAGTAGCGAAATGCAATCATCCTGTTGGTAGGAGCAGTAGCTACACAAGTACCCCTCCATTGTCTCATTAACCATCTGGGTATGCCCATTAGTCTTAGGGTGGAATGCAGTCCCAACATTTAGTTTTGCTTGCAAGAAGTGCGTTAGACTCATTCAGAACTTGGATGTGAATGGGCTATCTCGGTCGGAGATGATTGACTCTGGGAGTCTATGCTGGCACCAAACTTCCCTCAGAAATATCAAGACAAGCCCCTTGATTGGTACCTCAACTTGTCTGGGATATGAAGTGTGCCATTTTCGAGAATCTGTCTACAATGACCCATATCTTGGTGTATCCTTCCAACTCTGGCAGCACTACAATGAAGTCCATTGAAATCACTGTCCCAGGCAGTATAGGAACATCAATGTGTTCCAGTAGACCAAACCTCCTGTACCTGGTGGACTTATTTCTTTAGCACACATCACATGTTCGCACCTAGTCCGTGATGTGCTCATCCATCTTAGGCTAATAGAAGTTAGCCCCAACCCTGCCAATGGTTTTCTAAGTCCCGAATTGGCCTGCAATTTGCGAGTCCTATTCAGCATCCATGATTGACTGCTCCAGAGTCTAGCCCTGAGGAACATAGCACGTGTTCTTGGACAGGAGTAAGCCCTTTTCCATCGTGAAGTGTCGGTCAACCTCTTTGTGACTGGCAGTTGTTGCATCCCAGATTCTTAAGTATTCCTGGTCTTGTTTTATCACTGCCCGCAGTGGACCCAAAAAGAAAGAGTGGAGTCAAAATCCTTGGCACATGTGCAACACCTGTGGTTGCAAGATGTACCATTCCTGGCTCCAAACCAACTGTCTGGAGCGAAAAAATAACTATGGCGGAAAATCACTCCCCCATTCCGGGTGGTAGTCACTATGCCGCAACAAAGCATCTGCCTTCTTATTACACCCCTCTTCCCCATAGATTACCTTAAAGTTAAACGGTTGGAGGAACTCAGCCCAGCAGTGCTACCTATGGTTAAGGACCTTGGTACTATTAAAGTTCTCCAAATTCTTATGATCCATATAGATCACCAACTCCTCCGTTACCTAGTGTCGCAGATCATCCCATTCCTTAAATGCCACCATGATGGCAGTCATCTCCATGTCATGGACATTATGATCAATCTCTCCTGGATAAAACTTCGCACTATAATAGGCCACTGGATTCCATCTCTCACTATGATAGAACTGGAGGAGCACGTCTCCTAATGCAAAGTCACTAGCATAGGATTCCAGCCGCGTTGCCCATCCAGGTTCAAAATGTGCAAGGATAGGTTTGGACGTAAACACCTCCTCCAAATGGTTGAAGCCCTGCGTATAAGGAGGTATCTATTCCCATCGGACGCCCATCACTGTCAAGTCTGTTGGAGGTTTCGCTATCCTGCTGAAACCATTTATGAACAGACGATAGAAGTTGGCAAAGCCCATGACACTTTAAATATCGATGACACATGTCCGAGGTGCCCAATCACTGATTGTTTGCACCTTCTCCACCAACATAGAGATCCCCACATCAGAAATCTTGTAGCCATGGAATTGGACTTCCCGTTGGTGAAAACCAAACCTTGCTATGCTTACGCACAGTCTGGCTTTCCACAATTTCTCCATCACCCATTTCACAATCGCGATACACTCTTCCATGCTTTTGGAGTAGATTAGGATGTTGTTCATTTATGCAATGACTTCCTCATGCATGAGGTCCCGAAAGACCTCACTTATCATGCTCTGGAAAGTTGCCAGTACATTACACAACTCAAACGGCATGACCGTATATTCCTAACGTCCATATGTATACCAGAAGGCCGTCTTCCATTCCTCATCCTCTGCCATCCTCAGAAGGTAGTAGCCATTCTTCAAGTCCAACTTAGTGAATACAACCGCCTTTCCTAACCTATCTCGCAGTTCGTTCATCAGCGGTAGACATTACTTGCTCTTAACCCTGATCTGGTTCCGTCCTCAGTAATCTATAACCAGTCTTAATGTACCATCAGATTTTGGCATGAAGAGGATCGGGGCTCCTGCTGGGGAACCGGATCTCTGCAGCTTTCCCATTCGTAGCATCTTATTGCGATATTCCTAGAGTGCCTTAAGCTCCTTTTCTGATAATCGATACACAGGCCCAATCAGAGGTTCAGTCCGGGGTTGCAACCCACTCGTACCTTGATATTATGAGTGCTCTGGTAATACCTCAATCCATTCTTGGCTGCAGATGTCCCCATAGTCCTTACACTTGTAGAGTAGCTTAACCTTAATGTCAGCACCTTCCTCATCAGAGAACTGTCCAATTCCTAACGGGTGCACTTTACGAGGGTCTTCGGCTATCAACTCTTCATGGGTCATGAACACTAACCGCCTCCGCTCTGCTATGCAGTTAGCCTTGCAGAAATCTGAGCGCCTGCGTAATGATCCTATCTTTCAATCTAGGGCGCGGTTATGGTCCTTCAACCAAGACATAGGTAGGTACCCATCCCGCTTCACGCTCCGTCCCTGTTACAACTCCTGTCATGGAAAAAGATTTCCTATTTGGGAACGACTCAACACCAGAGAACTATCATCACAACTACGGGTCTCACACCCCCCTCTGGGGAGTGCCAGACTACTTCTTTTCCTCCCTCGCTTGGCCAGGCATTACCTATTGCCTCCACCTTCCCTCCCCCTGAGTTAATCCTCTTGGGGACGCTCTCTTCGGTCTGGAACTGCCTCACGGTGGTTCCCCTTCTATACTTCCCCGCTTTTGCTAGGCTCGCTTAGCATTTGCACAGTCGGCTTCCTTCTGGGAGGGCTTGGTCTGACGGTCAGTCTGCTTGGTGGTCCTCTGGGCTATCGGGGGCCTGGTCCTTCCTCCTGGCATCGCACGGTTATGGTATCCCATCCACTAACTGACGCTTTCTCTCGGAGAACAAGGGACTATATGAGAGAAGCGGAAAACACTGTGCTTTGCCCAGGGGGGGGATGGTTTCTGTGACCCCAGTTGCAGCCTGCTGCCGTATCGTTGGCCATCTCGCTTGGTTCGGGCCTTCCTACTTCTCTCTTTTCACATCAGCTGGCACCCTACTGCCTGGGCCATCAGGGCCCTACCTCCTCACCATGCCGCAGTGCCTCGGCCTGCTTGCTCCCAGCCAGCCTCGGCCAGCCACATTTCTCTCTGGCCCTGACCCTGCCCGCAGTGTTACCCGCCGCCTTTAGGCGATCAATTAGGCCATCCGGGCAGGACCCTTCCATAGGTCTGACTGCGGACTAGTGTTGCCACACCTGCCCGTGAGGGCACCTTTTTGGTGGATTTTATTTTTTGCTGAGATGACGCCAGTGGGGTTTTTTGTAGCTTCCTGCTCTTCCTGTTGCTTGGGTTTCTTTACTTTGTCTTTGGGCTGGCTGGCAGTCTGGGGTTTGGGGAGGGAACGTGTGGTTGGTCCCAGACCAGAGGAACTTGGGGCGATTTTTCCCCTGGGGCATGGAGGGTGTTTTGGAATTAAGGCTTTTTGTATGTCATACTGCGAGGTGCATACGCATTTTTGCGCCATAAGCAATAAACATATCAGTTAAAAAAAAAAAAGGTACCCATCCCACTTGGTGTCGGGCATATAGGTGACTTCAAAGTGTACCTCATTATGGTGGTCACGTATCCTCATCTCCAATAACCTGCTATAGCGCAAACCTGACCCTGGAATGTGATTACCGCTTGTGTTGCTTATTGGCACCTGTTCCTTTCGCCATGCACAAGGGTCCTGAGTTTGTTTAACTGATCGGCTACTAAGTACCAGCCTAGTAGCTCCACTAACCAGTAGCGGGAGCGCTTCTGTGCTTACCTGTCTAGCTTCCATCTTCTAGTCTAACTTCACCTGCAGGTAGATAGACTTGTTATGTCAAGGCAAGTTGTCACACTTCTACCTCTTTTCTTTTCTTAGCGACTAAGTCATCTTAGCTGGGTAATCTTTTGGTCTTTTGCCTTGCGACACAAGAGGGGCCACAATGGGTCCGTAAACGTTAGGCAATTGGGATTTGTTTTATCAATTGCCACAGTATTTACTATCATGCCTACATGATTTCGGGTACTAAACTCTCCTCAGGTAAACTTGGAATTAGCACTGTTCATTTGATCAAGTCCAGCCTCAACCAATTCCGCTTGTACTAAACATAACAATTTTCCCCAAGTTGGGTAGTGGTCCGCTGTTGGACTAGTTCCAAGTAGAGCATCTTTGCTTTTCCAATATCGCATATCACCTCTCAACAAAACCTCGCCCTGCCTCAACCGAAGTAATATCCGCTGACTTGTCCATCCAGCTAAGGAAATCCTGAAAGAAATGCATATGACCAGAACAAAGGAAATAACTAGAAATGCAACAAAGGAATGATAGCCCATTCCACTATGCGCTGCCCGTAACATCTATCTGCCCACACCCACTGGGTGTAGTTAGTACCAGGCTCGTTCATACAGTAGAGGGGTACTTACCCATCCCAGATGCCACTTCTGGGGTTCCTTTCCATCTATCTCTCATGGGCCTATGGGTATGGGTTAGTAAGTTTATAGCTTAAGCAGAATAGGTTCTTACCTATTCCAAGCCGTCAGTATCAGCCTCCATGATCAGAGGTGATGCCTGTCAGACTTCGAGTATCCTGGATGAGTAAGCCGGAGGTGGCACTTTGATGCTCTTCACCTGCTCATCCGTATCCGAGGGCACGCTTACCAGGGCTGACTGTTTCAACCCATGAGCCTGTTTGGATGAACTAACAACTAGGAAAGCCGCGGTACACTTTCTCCAGCAGTGACCCTTTTGTCCACACTTGGTGCACTGGTTGTGCTTTCTCCAACATTCGCTCAAAGTCGACAGGATTTCTCTATGCCCTATTGCATACTCAGAAGTCACTGGCTTTACCTGTTTCCCCGCATTGAAATGAGTAGGTTTTGCAGGCCTCTGGTTCTGTCTACCTAAACCTTTTTGCTTCTTTTTGAACTTTCCAGAAGTCGATGACCTGTCATCCTTTTGCTCCGTTGGCTGCGACCTTGGGACCAGATGGATAATGTGGCTACTGAACCTATTGTTGTCTTCCAGGGAGTGTCAAACTTTCCAAAAAACATCAACGTAGTCGTTCAAGTCAGTTGGATGGGCCTTCTTGAGTACCCACGTATTCGGCACATCTTGGGTGATGCCTGACCGTACCTTAACTTGTACCTGCACTGGGTCCGTATAGCTGTGCTTATCCATATAGTCAATTATCTTGTGCAGGTACTCGTTGCTGTGGTGTGAGTTTATCACTGCGTCTCGCCACTCGAGAAGTGATCAGTCTCATTCTGCTTGGTCACCTCTGAAACTTTGTTCAAGCCATTCCCAGAATGCTTTCCACATTCTCAACGCCGTACCGTTGGTAACAGGAATTCTAGTATGCTTGGCTGCCTCCTTATTGATCTGGCAGTTCAGCCCTAAATGCCAAGTTGGGCTTTGTCTTCTAAAAGGGGTATTACCAGGTTTACCATATCCATATTGCTCAACCTTCACCCAGCAAAATAGTTGAACTTAACCTCCACCAGCAGCAGGAAGCGGGCAACTTTGCAGACCTTTTCCTTGAAGACACGAATGATACTCAGCTTTGGCGGCTTTTTCTGCCGCTGTCCGGAGGATGGCTGCAAGGTCAATCAGCCCCATAATTCCCGCGATAGTTTCTTACTATGGCGGTCGCACGGCTGTTTCTTCTCATCGCTCCAATTATCTTTACAAGGGCCGAGAAAGCGGGTCACATCAGGGAGAGAGTCAGCATCGTCATCGTTAGAACTGTCATGGTCAGAGTCGCCTGGATCTACTCCCACTCCCACCGCACCACTGCCAGGTGGCACATTTCCATCCCCCCTACCCGTGGTGTTCCCAACTGGGGTTTCTGATGGTCTGTTGTACCCATCAAACCGTTCCTCCTAGCCATACTCATTCCTATCCTCAGAGGGCTTAGCCTCTGATGGTACTCATGCCAGTGGTGGAACAGGGCATTGCTCACTCTTAGGAGTTCGGTTAGGAGCTGCTTGAGTTATTCACAGAAATACTTGCAGCTCCAAACAGCACCTGGGTTCTATTAGGGGGGACAGTGTGCCTCTATGACCGACAATACCCACATGTTGGTCACCCATCTCCTTCCTTCTGCCTTCTTCTGGGCCTCACCGTGGTCCATTATTCCTTCCGGCACCCATATGCGTGGTAAGAAATCTACTCCATGCGGGTGTCTTCTGCTTTGCAGCCCGACAGACAGAACTTGTCTTAGCCATCCATCTTGCCACTTGTGACCGCGGAGAGCGCCATGGGAAGAGCTGGTTTTGAGGCGGCAGAGGGAATCACCGGTACCCATGGAACAGAGCGAGCAGGTGTCCCGGTTCAGGAGATAGGAGTGACCCGTGATGGAGCCACGGGTACTCACTGTTCATGGCACCGTACCTGTTCAAAAATTTCCTGTAATGCCACTAGTAGTGGCCGGAACACTGGGGTAGCCGATACTGCTGGTGGGAAGTCTGTGGCAGGAAAGGTGTCAGCAGCGGGTAACGAGACTGGTGGAGGTGTTGGTCTTGGGATGGCGATGGCAGGTATGCAAGTCGTAACTGAAGGTGTTGCCAGAGAAATGGTAGGAGCAGGGGTCGGACGAGCAGTAGGCTCTAGTGTATCAGATACCATGATAGTCTTTGGCTTCAATGTCCTTTTTTTGATAGGACGACTATCAGTTGGTCCAATCACCAGACTTCCTGAACAACTGCAGGCAATTGTGGAGGGGATAGATAGCGAGCCTGTGGATACTCTTGTAACAGAAGAGGTGTAGCTGTAGCCTGTACCATGGAGGCTTTCCAGCATTGGTATACCGATGGGGCTTAGGTACGCCCTCCAGTGTTCGTCTCTGGCTCTCATGGCCAATTGCATCCGGAAATTCTCGGGCTTGGTATTGACGAGTGGACGTGGGGGTGCAGCCTCTATCATCTGCACATTGTTCTTCGCATCAATACTATACCCCCCTGCAAACACCCTTTCTAACGCTGCCATACGATCTTTCAATGCCTTCTGGTCCTTCAGCATTCGCGGCCATGCCTCCTGCTGCATTTTCATCCATTCCATCGCTGCCATAGTAATCTGTTTGTGGAACACCTGCTGTTGCAGGTTGTTCCAGTTGCTCATTTCTTGCTTAGCTTCCTCCAGGGATTAGGCTATTTTGCGGACGATGTAAGGTTCCACCAACCTGTGCAAGAAATGTCTAAAGGGGACACCCCCCGCCAGTGGAGGGCTCATGTTGTGGACAAGGGTAGACTCTTGAAAAATGGAAAGCACTGCAGTGCGCAGGTCCTTAATCATAAGATCAACACATTTATCAGGTAACTGCAATAGGGGTGGCCTCCAAGAGTAACTAGTGGCCATCCCATTCAATACCGCGAACATCAGGGAAAACTGACCAATGACATGCGCTAGAAGTGTCCACATCAAAGTCAAGGTCTGAATCTACATTGGATTCTATTCGGCTTCAAAGTTCACTACTGGCCCTCGCGGTTTCCACCTGGCAGTACTTATTCTGGACAAGGTTACCAGTAGTCACGCGAGGTAAGTGCTGAAGGTAGAAAAACAATTAATCAGGAGAGGAGTTAAACAAGGAGGTCACTTAAAGATATAGTATAATGGGGGCACCCATAGGCAGATGGATCCCAATATTGCAACCTTACCAAACAACTTCAAACTTGGCGCCAAACATTCATAGAGATTTAAGAGTAAAGTCAACCGTAAATCTTAATCCTGTTAAGCCTTACGCTTCACTCAATTAAGGTCTCAAGAGGATTCATTGTTGGAGTAGGAGAGTTCTCAAATAGACTTTCAGGTGGTTTTATCTTATGCCAGAAACTCCCGCATCAGTTTACTACCACTATTCGGGCACACCCTGCTCGGCTAAGGGTGGTCCAACATGCGCCCTGGGACACCCTTCAGGCATGCATGTGTCGACACACTTGGGTCGATGTTTAACTTATACTGTCATCCTGTCTGCAGGACGTTTTCATTTTGCCCGCCAGAGTGAAAACCTCTTCCTATCGGCGTCTTGCCAGTGGCTTACATTCAAGACACTGGATGAACTGTACTATCTATGGCACCCTTGCCATATGCATTGATCTCTACTGGACCCCAGAAGCTACCGGGAGCGGTTTATCTATCTACCATTTACGATTCTCAGGCTTCCAGCATCTACCACATGATATGGAGGCACAGAAGTGATCCAATGGGTGCTACCCATGACCCCTACCTCGGATCCCCCTTGCCTGTGGTAGGAATTATGCTCTTAGTGTCTGTGCACTTTCCTTACGGAGCCGGTGATATTCCTGACACTTCCGGGCTTGGTAGGTGTAAAACGCTCCCAGTCCCCCGAGCACCACCCGGGACTACCTTCGGGACCCCCGCAGTTAACACCCATTAACCCCACTGGTTTTCGCCAGTTTTACGCTGAACAACTTGAAGCTGGTACCCCACCTTCCACCCAATGCCCCCCTGTATATCCTGGCAACAGCTTACGGTCGACCGGACTGCAGTGGCGTATCCAGTGTTCCAAGCAGGTCTCCAACGATCCTTCTTTGCTAGACTGGACCCAACTATGCCACCATTTGCCCATGATGTCCGGGCCTCAGGCCAGGGCCAGATGGGTGTGACATGAATAATATCTCCTATTTACAGCTTCTTCGCAGCTGCATAGCTCGCGCAATAGCATCTCCCAGAACCCCAGATTTCAGTATTATGTTTGGCTGCATATGAGAGACATTCAGGTCATTTTCCCCAAACCCCCCGAGAGACTTCGCGTTGAAAGGTAGAGTAACTCAGGGCTTCGGACCGGTTAACCCAAGCCCAATTGCAGGGTAACCTGATCCTGAGGGTAGGGTTACCTTGTCCGGTGGACAAGATGATTTTTCCCTGTTACCCTGTCTATTCCATTGCTGGAAATAGACGCTTCGGACCTTTCTCCAGTTACCCTGGTTAGCTGAGTAACTGCCCCTTCCGAGCTCCCTAAGTGTGCTGACACCACTCCCAGGTGTATCCAGGTACCTAAGTACGTGGCCAGCCAATTCTGTTCATCCCGGAGCCTGAGCCATCGCGTCTCCATAGGTTAACTACTTACTTGCCTGCCAGTTCCCACTAGTTCGCCTCCTGGCTACCTGTATGGGTATAGGTTCTGGCCGCCATAGCTCATGTATGCTGGGTCATTACACTGCTAGACCTGTGTCATATGAGAAGCGCTAGTCCAAAGACTGGGCCTAGTAACAATACAATGAAACAACCTGGTTAGTATAGCCGAGTTTGATTGAGCACAATCCCACAATACGGGAAGGTGCTATACAACCACTATCATACCTGCAGTTGGGGCTAACTGATAGTGCCCAGCAATTACCTGTCCAGTCATGAGTCAGGAGATCCATGACCTGAGAATTCCATTCGCTGGGTGTCATCGCCAACACCCCTATCATGCATAGAAGCTGCCAGCAGATGGACGTTGCAGGCGGCATACTGTAAGCAACACTGGAAACCATAGGATGAAGGAATCTGCATCGACTGCGACAACACAGTAGCCTTGGACCCCGTAGCAAGTTACATAGGACAAATTGCTGACCCCGAAGACCCCAAGGCAGTGGTCAGGAAAACCCAGGCAAAGCCCTATTGGGAGTATACCGATCTCTTCCTGCCTGAGGCACTGGAATGGCAGCCAAATCACAATACCTTTGATCATGATATCACGGTCATTCAAGGTGAGAAGCCCCCCTGGGGGCCAATATATCCATTATCGAAGCAAGAACAGCCGCTGCGTGAGTACCTTGACAAGATACTGTGCCAGGGGAAAATAACACCTAGCCAGTCCCCCACAGGTGCACCAATACTGTTTATGCCAAAGCCTGGTGCACAAGGGAGACTGCATGTAGAATACAGTGGGCTTAACAAGGTTGTGATTGCCAACAAGTACCCCCTACCACTCATGTGTGAACTCCGAGATCGTATGGTTGGGTCGCGTATCTTTACCAAGTTGGGACTAAAGGATAGGTCCCACCTGATCTGTATTAAAAAGGGAGACGAGTGGGAAATGGCCTGCCGTACTTGATACGGTTAGCACCAGAACCGGGTAATGCTATTCAGGCTAGTGAATGCGTCTGCTACGTTTCAAGACATGATGCACGTAGTCCTAAAAAGGTGCCTAGACTTGGGAGTAGTCATCCTAAGAAGGTGCCTAGACTTGGGAGTAGTCATGTACATAGACCATATCCTAGTCTGGTCCAACATGGAGGAAGACCATGTCAAATTGGTCAAGGAGGTAGAGGCCGAGTTGCGGGAATACCAGCTGGCAGTGTCTATCACTAAACCAGTATTCCATACCAAGACAGCGGAATTTCTGGGATATATAGTGAGGACCCATGGGATCACAATAAGTGATCAAAAGGTCAAAGCCATAAGGGACTGGAAGAGATCTGAGTCCGTAATGGACATCCAAACTTTTATGGGATTTGGAAACTTTCTTCCCAGATTCATAAACAATTTCTCCGGGATGTGTAAACCTATCACAGAGTTATTGAAAGGTGATTCAAAGGGATTCGCCTGGGGAACAGAGCAGGAGGAGGCTTTCGAGTTCCCAAAAGAACAGTTGGTGACAACCACTATTTTGGCCCATTTCCACCCAGACCACAATACGGTAGTGGAAATGAATGCAAGTCATTTTGCGCTAGGGTGTATGGTGTTACAATGAATCAAAAAAAGGTTATACCCAATAGTATTTCACTCCCAAAAGCGCAACTCGGCCACATGCAACTATGATATTTATAATGAAGAGTTTCAAGGCATAGTTGAAGCATTCACAGAATGGCGTCACTACCTTGAAGGAACAAGAGAACGCATCACAGTATTTAGCTATCATCAGGATCTCCAATACTTCTGCACTACCAAGGCCTGGAGTGCCAGGCGAATAACGTGGGCACAGAAGTTATCAGATTTTAACATCTAAATTGTGTACCGACCTGGGTCGAATGGCAGAAAGCCAGATGCATTAAGCAGAAGGCCAGAGTACTGTCCCAAGCAGGGAGCTATGCAAAGTAAGAAACTCTGAATCTTGAACTCCATACATTTTAACCAGGTGATGGTTATAGTGGTAGGAAAAGAGGACGAACCTGGTCCAGGTCAAAGAACACTTCAGCCACAATAAACCTAAGCTATGAGACCATACCCAGAAGATTTGATTCCAACATGGAGCTCAAGTGTAGTGGCAAGGCATGATATCTACACCCTGGAAAGGACAGTAGTATCTGCTTCCGGACAAGCAACTGTAGCGACCAGAATAGCCTTGGTGTTACCCTTGGGAATCTACAGCCGAGTAGCTCCTCGAAGTGGTCTTGCCACCCACCATAGGATCAGGGTCATGGCATATGTTACTGACAGGGACTACGGTGAGGAGATGAAGGCGTTCCTATTCAACTTGAAGGACTAGGACTACCACTTGGGAAAAGGCAAACAAGTAGCGCAACTCATAGTGGAAAGAATTTATGATAAGGAGCTCTGCCAAGAAATGGAGCTGGATGATAATGCAAGTGGTCAGACAGGGTTCAAAAGCATGGGGGCCAGTGTGGTCGAAACATGCAGCGAAGCCAGTCAGCTAAACAAAGGAAAGGTGCTAAATCAACACTTCAATAAATTTGATCAGGGAAGGCACAAGGCCCTGACAACCAAAAGAACTGTGCTAACCAACGCAGTGGTTGCTAAAGCAACAGCACGGAAGTTTGATGCCCAGTTCTTAAAACAGGGAGAGGAAAAAGGAGTGACGGACCAGGACTGGAAAGGGTGAAGAGAGGGATTGGAGAGGATCCAAGATGAGGGAAAAGAGATGCCAACGCATTGCACTTTAGCGGATGGCCTTCTTTACAACAAGGGACGTCTATTTATCTAGAAGCACGAGACCCTACAAACGCTGATCCCTCCAAGCAGCTGCAACTCCCATGTCACAGGGCATTTTAGTTAGTAAAAGACAGTAGAAATTATTGCAAGGAACTTCTACTGGAAAGGGCTTGTGGAATGGATAATTGACTACATACGATCTAGTAATGAGTGTCAACATGACAGAGCACTGCAGCATGCAAAGTATGGGTTTCTACAGCGGTCAGAAATACCCTATGTGGCATGAACATCTATCCCCGTGGGCTTCATAACAAGGCTAGGGAAGTTAGAACATAACATTCAAATTGTGGTAGTAGGCTACCAGGTCAGGGAAATGGCCCATTTCATAGGGCTCAAGGAAAGTGCAATGGCAAAGGATGTAGCCGAGACATTTCTCCAGGAAGTGTCGAGATTGCATGGGCTACCAACAGAAATCATCCCGGACATGAATGCGAAGTTCTTATGGCAATTTTGGGAATCCCTCTACAAACTCTTACACATTAAATGAAGAATCTCAACGGTATACCATCCTGAAACAGAAGGGCGAAGGGCGAGAACCAACGTAGTGCTGGAAGGCTATCTGCGAAGCTTCCTTAACTACGATCAGGAGGACAGGTACCAACTACTTCCACTAGCAGAATCTGCCTCCGATAACTCCATTACTAGTGCGCACAGACTAACCCAATTCTGAGCAAACTGTGGATACTACCTGCAGATCGAGTAGGTAAAGGAGCGAGAAGCTCATAATCCAGGAGCCACCACTTATGCCCACTGGATGAAGGAAATACATGGACAGGCAATGGTCACATTAAAGACAATCCGAGATGCAAGGGGGCTGTAACGTGTTCGGGCCTGGCCCTAGTCACGTAGCTGTACTATAGGAGTAGATTGCTTTGTGATCAACACAAAGCGAGCGCTGCTTGCTAAAGGAGGCTTCGAATGGGGTGTAATAGGAGATCAAAGAAGTAACCGCTCAACCAAGTATATTTAAGAATACTGTCTGTCGAAGTCTGCTGTTTCCATCGCCGGAATCAGCGGTCTTTAAATACAGCATATCGCTGGTCTCCAGTATAAGCGATATTGCAAAACATTGTGTGTATCAACCG
>PYWC01000016.1:2540368-2583741 GCA_003182015.1 Tuber magnatum | reverse complement strand
GATACTATGAAACCAAACATAAAACATTGTGTGTATCAACCGATAGCACACGAAACAATACAAGTATCAAACGATACTGTGAAACCAAACATGAAATCCTAGTAACCCGTACCGGTTACAGGGGCGGTACCATAACAAGAATGCTAGGCCACAGCCAAACTTTCACACTGGTAACTTGGTCATGCTAAATGCCAAGAATATTGGCACCAAGTGACCCTCCAAAATGCTTAGCTCAAACCTTTATGGGCTACTCAAAATCCTGGAGCCACGTGGCAACTGAGCATTTAAGTTGGAAATCTGAGAATACAGGAAGATTCATTGTGTCTCCCATGTATAATTGTTGGAGCCCTATCAGATCTCAGTTCGACCAGCTTAAGAGCAGCCTCCCCAGATGCCTGAGGAGATAGATGGAGAGTTGGTGCGGGAGGTTGAAACGATAGTAAAGAGCAACCTTATTTCCTATACTCGCAGGGTTCACAAGTGCTCTAGGGGGATCCGTGAAATTAGGTACTTTGTGAAGTGGCCAGGGTGTTGGCAGGATGATAATACCTAGGAACCGCCAAAACATTTGGGGCATGCCGTGAAATTGGTAGAAGGGTTTCACGGGGAGAACCAGAAGATACCACAGGTATAGAGCAAGGATGACAAGGAAAGGTTTCCCGGGGTATGGCCAAGTCAATGCGCAAAGGTTTTCCACCATATCTTGCCGAGTTCTTAAAAGAATTGAATTTGTACCCTATTAGAGAAATAGATTATAGAGATTCCAGCTGAACTCTTAGAGAGGTGAGCTCGCATTACGTATAAGATGAACTGGCATAACATAGGGGGCATGTCACATGATCATTGGCAAAAGGTCACATGTTCAATCCCTATGGTTTGTTGGAGTATTTGGGGAATGAGTTAATCTCTGCCAAGAGGACGTTGACACAAAACCCTCTTTTACACCACCACCAAAAGTCGCCGACAGAGGGGTTTTCATCAAGTCTTCAAGAGAGGACTCTCAGCTAGTCAGATGGGGTTGAACGAACTAAATCAGGTAGTTGGTTGTAGAGATAAACACATGCAAACATCCTGCAGCTGCGTCAATAGATGGATGCCAACAGAAGGGAGGTCGGCCACTCCGATAAGACTCCCGGGCTGCCATGCAGGCAGCAAGACAGACTTTTGAGTTCATTGGTGAAGGTATACCGAGAAAAATACTGACCAGGGGACGACACCCAAGAGACGATCGTTTGCCCACACCCACAGGTATGAAGAGGTAGAGTCTAATGATGGCCAACTATGTGGAAAGTTAACCCTGAACGTAACAAGGCCTAAACGCCACTCGCGTGATAAGCCAGCGGCATGCCCAGTGTGGGTTGATACAGATGGATAAGGAATCCACCTGCATTGATCAGTCTGTTGTTGGGGCTGATCACTTCACATATACAGCTAGAACCAGTAGCCAATTGCCACTATGAAAGGGTTTGAATGACTACGATTTGAGCGAACACTGCGAGGAGAGGGATGGGACACCCTCCCAGCTGTTCAAAGAAATCAGAATCATGCGGGGTAAAGGTTTTCAGGGTCTGCAAAGTTCACAAAGGGAAAGGTGGGAGGAATAGATCGACTGCAAATACCGAGATACAGAATATAAATGTTGAGGTGCCTCCTACGCTTTACAGACATCATTAGCGACAGAGTAGAGATTCTATCAATATATTCATTATACAATACACTGCTTATAATACTTCTATCCTGCCTTTTCAACCGAGCCTTCATAGCAAACACTTCGTCAAGTATCGGGCCTTAGTCCAGACTCGCGTGTTCTTACAGTCGGCTACTACCTAACAACTTCTATCGCCGATGTATCAGTGCTTATTCCCACCTAACCCCACCTCTCACCGCCCTCACCAAGAAGGACCAACTATTCTTCTGGGTCCCTCAGTCCCAGCGTGCTTTTGAGAAACTCAAGACAGCATTCACCACCACCTCCATTTTGGTCCATTTCAACTTCTGCAAGACTGTGATCACTGAAACCAATGCCTCTGACTTTTTATCCATACATTTTATGTCCCAACACGACAACAATAGTGTGCTCTACCCGATTGCCTTCTGCCCCTGCAAGCATACCACAGCTGCATTCACCTGCGACACCTACGACAAGGAACTTATAGCCATCGCCTGCACTTTGGAGGAATAGAGATATTATCTTATAGGCTATAAGGTCACGATCCTGACTGACCATTCCAACCTGAAGCACTTCACCACCAATCAGCTCTTGCACTGTAGACAAGTCTGGTGGTCGGAATTTGTCATGCAATTTGACTATGATATTGAATACTGGCTAGAAAGGTTTGATAGAAAACCTCATGTATTGCTCTGGTTGCAAGGGCCAAGGGAGGAAGAGGAAGAGCAATGATGAGAACACAAGACGCAGGTGATGTTGAAGCCCTATAACATGGGTGTGTTGGTAAATGTAACACTTCCCGCAGAAGTGTCTCTGGTAGATGATATTTGGCGGCAGGCATATGGCGCTGACCTGACCCCTATACAGATTCTGCTTACATTCGACCAAGATAACCCAAATGCCCATCTCATCTCCAGTACACAATGCCGTAGCGAGGGGAACCAGCTAGTATACTATGACTGACTATAGATCACACTCTATCCGGCCTTCTCGCTGTGACTAATTCAAGAAACCCACAACTACTCTTCTGCAGACCATGCTGGTAAGGCCAAAACTCGCACATTAGTTTCCCATCATTTCTACCATCCTGGCATGCATCGGGATATAGGTCATGGCATGAAGAACTGTCACACTTGCCAAAGGAGCCACATGTCATACGACGCCCTCTTTGGCACACTGTATCCCCTCCCTGTCCTCGACAAGCCCTGGGAGCATGTCTCTGTGGATTTTGTTGCCAGCCAACCCTCGAGCCAGTGCAACGATGCTGTTCTGGTCACATTAGATAGGTTAACCAAGATGTTCCACCTGTTCCCCTGCTGAACAACCATCGATGCTCCCGCATTAGCCAAGCTGTACCTTACACACATGTGGAAATACCACAGTCTTTCCGCCACTATCACCTCACACCACAGCACTCAATTTACCTCAGAATTCTGGTAGGTAGTTTGTGATCATCTGCCAGTATCCCGGAAACTCCCAACCGTGTTCTATTCCTAGACTGACAGCCACAGTGAAAGAATACATGCAATCATGAAGAAATACCTACCAGCCTATATCAACCATCAACAGGACAATTGGGCCCTTTGGCGTTCCATAGCGCAATTCGCGGCCAACAACCATACATTCGAATCTACTAGCATGTCTCTATTGATCAGGAACCCTAGTTGCAACACCCGGATGCATTTTCTAGATACTCTGGAAGGACCCTAAAAGGTGTCCGAAGCTGGGCTGTTCGCACCATATCTGAACAACATCTACAGCCATCTACATTCTGAGATTCCTCATACTAAGGACCATCAACAAGAGTATGATGACCAGGAAAGCCTACCAGCCCCCCACTTCTGAGTAGGAGACAAAGTATGGCTCAATGCCAGAAACATCCAAACTCGCCAACCCTCGTAGAAGCTGGATGTGAATCTCTCAACCCCTACCCTATCACTGCCCTGATAGGCACTCTTGCCTACCGCCTCAATCACCCTGTCTAGATAAGAATACACACCGTGTTTCATGTCTTCTTGCTCGAGCGGACTGATAGGCACCCTCTTCGGGAACAGATTGCACCTCTCCCACCACTGGTGCAAGTCGAGAGAGAAGAGCAATGGCCAGTGGCGGTGGTGGAGGATGGCAAACTGGCGTGGGGATGGCTGAGGTACCCGATTAGATAGAGGGGATACAAGGAAGCTATCTGAGAACCAGCTGAAACTGTCAGCAGGCGACTCATGATCGACAAGTTCCACCGCCACTACCTGAACAAAACAGAGCCCCTTTCCAAGTAACAAACACATGCCTCACTGTTCCTCGGGGTAGCCCAGAGGAGCTAGTATTACAGCCACCTGGCACAGGATTAATAATGTTAGGGTGATGGTCACAGCCCCAGGAACCAAGGTGAGCATGGTTATAATGTGAGAGAAAGGAGTGGTTAGCCAAGGTTTCGCATAACAGAACCTTATTGCAACTGATAGAAGATCACGGCTATACTGGAGAAAAGGGTTAGGGATATTAGGAATGTTAGGAATTTGTCAGCGCAGGATTTTCCTTCGTTATATAAAGAAGTGTACTCCTCTTAGATTTACTTTCTTTACGTAACCTGATAATTTCCTGCCTACCTCTCTGCTAAGGAACTACAACTTTGTTTCTTCGTCATATCGCCAGAATCTCTGAACCCTGACCCTGATCCCTGAGGCCCTGCCCTTTACCCCTTTGAGCCTTGATACAAATGCATCTTGTTTGTACACTTACCCCTCCCTTTTGTCCTGCCTACAGTAGTGTGCTTTAGACTATTTGCCCTGAACCCCACATGAACCCTTCCCATTACAGTGGTGGTGATCGAAGTGAGGAGGAGAAGGAGAACATAAATGTATCCTCAGGGACTGAGGATACGGGACAGGGGGGCTAATGTCATGATCTGGCTAGAGGCAAGCTTGCTACATAACACCCCCAGGAACTGATTTTTTGCATAACCTTATAAGAGGTTATGGCCTTAAGTTATGGTTTCACACATAAGCTCGTGAGTAGGTTATAGGGCTTGTTTATGTTTGATTTATATTTCCTGCGTGACCTCATTAGTAGGTCATGTGGGTTATTATGTTTGATTTACATTTCCCACATGACTTATGATTGACATTCTGGGATAGGTCTATACTTGTTGGTAAGTCTTAGTGGCAAGACAGACTCATTCATGTTTTCCACATGACCTTATTAGTAGGTCATGTGGTTTATGTCTTTCACATATGACCTCATTCAGAGATTATGGAATTCTTTTATATTTTGCACATATGACCCAGTTGGGTTATATGATGTTATTATTGATTTCATACCTGACCTCAGATTGAGGATCAGGGCAGGGTTAGGGTTGTAGGAAGAGGCCCATATAAGGACTGTGTTTTCACAAATGGGTTAGCTCTTCATGCAACCATCTCTTGTTAATTCCTATTTACAACTTTACGTTCTTTACAATACAAAAACCTTTATGCGCCAAACTACCCCACTTCTCAAACTAGACATAGAGTCAAGAACCCATCGACTACATGGACTGATCTAATTATATAAACATTGTGACTCTCAGCATTGGTGAGAAACCAATTCTTATATGGGAATACAAAGATAGAGCCAAGAGACTTGAGAAGCCCTTGGACACAATGCAGTGCAGTGCAGTTCAGAGGATGAATGTCATTACCTGTCATGAGTATAACGAGTAGTGGGAAACCGTAACATGTAGGCAGGAAATTACCGGGTTGTGTGAGGAAAGAAAATCACAGAAGAGCACATTCCTTTATATAACTAAGAAAAATCCTTGACCGACAAATCCCAACACCTCTAACCTCTTCCCCATATGCCACTGCACTCTTCTATCACTTCCCATAAGGTTCCATCTCACGAAACCTCAGCTAATCCTCCCCTTCTATCACTAGGCAACTGTACAACCCTGGCTCCCATATATGCAACCAAGAACCCCATACCACAATACCCCTGTCCAGTGGCTATCACAAAGAACTATCTGACTGCTCACCCCTCCTGGCACTCTTCTTCTAATACCTCCACCATTCACCTCAGATGTAATGCCGCCCCTGGGGAGATAGTACATGTCATCCTACACTGCCCTATGACAGCCTCACTTTCACTCACCCACATGCTCTCATTTCATTCTCTCTCCTTAACCATACCTCTGTTGGACTTCTCCTCTCTCTTGTTAGTACTCTCTTGCTTTATTCATGCTGCTCAGGTCAACTACCCTCACTATCAGTCTTGGTTGGCTCTGCTGTCACTGTCTCTGCCTTATTCCTTCCCGCAGCTTCACCCTAGATGCTGCATACCACCTCCTTAGGTTCTTCTTAGTTGTCTGATGATAATGATGTTCTTTTAATTTACAATAGAGAAGCTTTGGGTTTTTTTTAGGTTGTTTTCTCCTAGCTTTGCTTGGTTGACTCTACCTTTCAGTAGATAGCTCAGATCAGTACTTTCTTTTCCTGGTTAGTCATCTACTGATGTGGGATCAGTGGTTTTATTCTGATACTTTTATTTGTTGGGCATCGTCATAGTTAATATTAGGATTTCTTTTGTTATTATTAATTGATTTGAGGGTTTTCTTTTACCATAGCTTAGTTGCTGCATGTGACATCTTGTCCCACTAATTAAATGAGAACTATGAGTTAAAAAAACAATCCACTCTATCACTATATAGTTCAATAGTGCAAGTGGGGAATTCTATTTTACAGTCTAAAACTATATTGTATTTGACCCTTACTGCCTGCTTTACACTAAAAGACAAGCATCAGGGTTACCAATATTTTCACAGATATAATATGATAAAACCATCACAAGACGGAACGGTCGACCCGCCTACCGTTCCAGTCAACCAGGCCCTAACTGTTGTTGATTTTTAAACTAGAAATTTAGAGGGCATCTTAGTAGCCTGGTCCCCGGAATCCCATGTTGTGAGAGCCTCGAGGAGGATCGGTTCGGAGTGACCGTGCATTCAATAAGCAACCCTTATCGTATTATATTATCCCTATTTTTCCTATGATGCTATATGAATGATCCATGATACCCGATATCTCTACTCTAAACCTATGATATCATACCTGAGAACCTATTAGGTTCTTTCAGAACTCGTATCATACAATTTTAGAGCACCACTCCCAGCACTCTAGGTAAAAAATCACTATCAACAACCGACAGCTCCCGAAACTCTAGACAAAAAACTTGAACCCGAAACACAAGAGCAAGTATAGAGGATCAACGCCTCCACCTCTTCTTCACTCACCCCTCCCTACAAATTCACACCTATCGACCCACCTACCATACTCCTCCAACAAGAAAAAAAATGACCCCCGAGTCTCCCTCAAACCCGACGGACACCAGCCCGAATCGCCGCCTCAACACCCTCCTCGCAAGAGCCAAACAACAGCTCGAGCCCTTGAACGAGACCCAACAGCCCAGAACCACCTCTGCCTCTAGTGCGACGATGTACGCTTCCACCGGTAGCAAGCTCGAGGAGCTTGAAGGCGAAATTATCAAGGAGCAATACAAACTCATTGATGCCCTGGAGAACTGCCTCGAGAAGCAGAGGGCCAAAATCGAAGCTCAGAAGGCAACCATCGAGGAGCTGAGGAAGCAGATTGGGGGTTGTGGGCAATAGTAAGGATAAGGGGAGAGGCTAGAGCTGGAGATGGGGAGTGGGATCGGGATCTGAGAAGGGTTTGGTTTCATCAGGTTCTCTGTGTCAATTTTTATTAGAACCACCACCTTTATTATCATTAATCCAAGTTGGGAACTTGGCATTCATACCTCTAAAGTCGGAATACCCACCCAGGGGCGCGAACGGAAATAGTGTTGCCTCAAAAGATTCCCATTCATGATTGATCACTCGACCAGCCCAGGGGCATTGAGTGCCCTCTCCGGAACCCGAGAAGCCATTCGTAAATTCTACTTCAACTAGTATGATACTGTATAAGCCCTTGTAATACACTATGATACCAGATTATCAGTGGAAGTCAGCCCATCAACCCAGGATGGGTTTAGATTCATAGGTTAGGAGAATTTCGGACACTGGTTGATGAGATCCAACGCATCCAGTCCGCTGGTCTCGTACAGTATCAGGAAAAACACAAACACTTCTTCGGAGCCTTTGACATGGGATCGGGAGATTATAGGGATTTTTACGCTGTCCACCACCACCGCCATCGTATCCCACCCCAGGAACTTCAGTCGAGACGATCTACCGCAGGCGGTTCGATTCAACGGTGTTCACCGAACCCAATTAGTATCGCGACCCCAACTCTAAGAATAGGGGTTCTTCCAGCAGTCACGCACGGGGAACCCACCCACCCTCATTGCAAGCCAAGTATATAAGCGCACAAAAGACCTTCCCTCATGATGGACTACATTACAGTCTCCCACCAAAAAAACCTCACCGACAATCACTCCATCTTATGCTCCCTGAAATCTCTCTAACTCCACCCCAGACCATCTCAAATGAGTAAACACATCAAAGGCATCTTCCAGGCAAAGTGTGGTCAGGAGGATAATCAGAGAAAAATAACTTACCAGCTAAGCTATACTTGGACCTCAACAGCATTCCGGTAGTGTCTATTCTTGGACGAATAAAGAGAAAGAAATGAAGGTGATACATTGGCAACAGCTTACTGCCAGCACGCTGTTCTTGGGCTCAGAGAAATCGGGGCAGCAAGGATATCAGCGCAGCAACGGAAGGTATCATATACGCCTAGCCATACAGAGGGCAGGAGCTTCAGGGATCTTGTATCACTGGTATAGACGGCGAAGACTATCAGATACACAGGAACAAAGAAATGGGTGATACCCTTTGATTGAGAAAAATTCCAGCTGCTGTCCGCTCGTCTTCTCTAAGAAACGCGGTGGATGAAGGTAAACTTGGGATTCACTCTCACCCCTCTGAAAAATCCGGTAGCCAGAGTTTCAAACAGGCTCCAGTAGAGTTTCTGGTCTCTGTTTGATCTTTTTTCCTAATCTCGTGAAACGCTTTTACGAATTGCGCAAGGTCTTGCGGGGAGGGCTTAAAGCGTTATTGTCCGCTTCTCTCTTTGGGCATCACATGGCGCCAACATTGTACCATTGTACTGTACTACTATCGTAACGGGTACTTATACAGATGGCAGGTAGACTTGTGATTTTCCCCCCAGGATTAAGGGTAACGCTATTGTGTTATTAAGCATTGAACGAATAAAATACCGGAGCGGCGGGTTCTCAAAAGAAGAGCAACCACTCGAGCATAAACGTTGACCGCTGGTTGTTAAGGGGAAGCCTTATTCGCAACCAGAGGAATAACTATGGCTGGAATACGGTGACGAAAATTGATGAGTTCAGCGACGAGCAAGTGAAATCTTCGGGGAGGGGTTACGGATTACTCATGCACGGCCGCAGGCGGTCAGGCATCTATGATACTATACTTGTACAGTACCGGCAGAGCGATAAGCGCGACATAACATAAGGGTATTGTTACACAAGATGGTCTCGTTCAGGGCATTGTGTCCGATCCCCAAGCTGGACGTAATAAATTGTTCGGGACCCTTGGCGAGGTTTTCGAGTGATGAGCTATGATTATCACGCTGTGGGTCCAGGGAATGGGTGGTAGGGATTGTGGGATCGATTTATTATTTCCGAGCAGCTGTTAGATATTGTGTAATTGTCCAAACCTGCTTATGCGGTATCGGGCCTGATTTTCAACGGGGTTGTTGGGGCCTTGCGATAAAATTCCTGGATTCAATACATGTTCCAAATGTACCGGCCCTACAATAGGGTAGAAGGATTTATTGATATATGGTGCCTTGCACTCAAAAGGTATGCCGTGCTCCATGCAACATGTAACACTCAGCCTTCTAAGAAACTAACACTGTACCTTAAATCCTGTCTTTATAGTAAAACATTAACTGTCATTCACAGTAAGATTGTAAACAAATAGTATACTAATTTTAATACAAATCAATAACACAGGAATATCTTACAAATATTAGTGTTATTATAACTCCAAGTCAGTGGTAGTATGGTGTTGGCCATCTATAATGTTCCCCACGTCTAATGCAATAGGGATACAAGCTTAGTACATTGGAGTAGGTTAAATAAGTACTGTTTGAAGACCCTAGGGTTTGTGGTATCTTTTTTCAGGCTTAAGTTACAGTTATTATGTGATATTGCACAGGTTTATTATTGAGAGAGAATAAATTGAGAGGAGATGGAAAATCAATTTAATTTTAATATAAGAAGAAGAAAAAGTAGTAAAAATACAGATTCAGGTAACTCAGAGTTTGAATAAACCTTCCAGTGAGATTTGTATTTTAAGGATATAAGACATTTATAGTTTTCAGAGGTATAGATCTCACCAGATTCATAAGCTGCAATTATTCATTAAGTTCTTTAGAAGAATTTTAGGATCAAGGTATTTGGAATCTGTACTAATACTTGTAAAACAAATTTCTTTAGTGAGAGAAAATCAAATTCATAGTTGAGTTGGGTAAAGTGTTTGGCAGCATCCCAGTAATACTCAATAAAATTGAGCGTACAGTGAAAGGGAGGGTGAAAGTGAACAAGATGGCCAGCTGCTGCAATGGTTTCCTGAATTTCTCCTTTTTGTACAAAGTCAGGCTGCAATACCAAAACCCTATGAGCACAGAATATGCAACCCTTTAAGCAGAGAAGATTAAGCTTTGACTTGCCAGAGGAGGTTTTGATCTCGTATTGCATTAAAAACTGACATTCAGTTGTTGGTTATAGTTCTTGTTTAGTAACCACAGTTCGAAGTCCTTTTGGTATCCCATTGTCATATACTATTGATTGATTCCCACCAACTACAGGAGTGGACTGATCCAGTACAAAGATAGTGCATATATGTACTGTATTCTTTTCTCCATCTTTCAAATTCGTCTTCATTACTCTTAATACATGCAGAGCAAACTTTGCATTGTTTTTAGCATTATCAAATATAAGAAGTGCCTGACAGCCTGGAAAATCCTTTTCAAAATTTGAAATAGCCATCCCCTTTATCTGCTACAATAGCTTTGCTCCATTTCACCAAATATTACCACTGCACTTGATGATTTCACAAGCAACTCCACTCCTTATGTACCAAATAAGAGAAAGAAAATGAAAGACATAATGTTTTTGACCTTTGTCTTTCTTTTGTAAAGAATTGTGAGAGTTGTAAACCTATACGAAATGTTTGCTATCATTAGCATTGAAGGTAGACTTATTATGTATAACTATTACAACAGGTTGTAATATACCAGAGAGGAGGAGTGGCTTTGGTAGCTAATAAAAGTCTTCATCCTACTCCGCTAGTTGTGGCTCTGGCCCTTTAAGTATAGGTAGAAATACTTCATTCCTATATAGTTCAAGCCATTCAAAATATCTACCAGACCCATCAATTTCAAACCCTTAAGCCTTGATGAGAATCAGTGCAAATGAGAAAAAAATACCTGTTTATTATCCTTCTTCATCCCCACTTTCGGAAACAAGTTTTTTTTTCTCCTTAGCACTGATTCATATAAAGCCTGAAGGATTTGAAATTTATGGGTTTGATATATGTTTTGAATGGCTTGAACCATACATTTTTACATTATCTTGTTCATAGCTATTATGCTATATGGCCTTACAAATGTAACCAGTAGAGGGATTAGTTTATTTTTTGTGTTTTGTTTTATAGTATCATTTGATACTTGTTATATTTCAAAGGTATTGCTTGATGCTTTGAATGTTTTATGTTTTGTTTTATAGTATCGTTTGTTACTTGTTATATTTCAAAGGTATCGCTTGATACTTTGAATGTTTTATGTTTTGTTTTATAGTATCATTTGATACTTGTTATATTTCAAAGGTATTGCTTGATGCTTTGAATGTTTTATGTTTTGTTTTATAGTATCGTTTGTTACTTTTTATTTTTCAAAGGTATTGCTTGATTCTTTGAATGTTTTATGTTTTGTTTCACTGTATCATTTGGTGACTGGTATGTTTTAAAGGGATTATTGGATACTTTGAAAGGACTATGTTATCACTTATACTGGAGATGAATAAGAACTTGTATTTAAACACTGCTGATTCCACGGTGGAAATAGCAGACTTCGACTGATAGTATTCTTAATATACTCGGTTAAACAGTTACTTCTTAATCTCCTATCACATCTCTTGGGAGTCTCCTTCAGTCTAGGCAGCTCTTGCCTCTTGCCAAGCAAGCAGGCGACCTGTTACTATCGTACTCGAAGTATGATTAGCATACTAGGTGTGAACACATTATATTTTTTTAACCTCAACAAGTGGTTACAAATATTGTACCTGGATGAGGCCTGATCAACCTATAGACATCCACCAAGAAATAGTAGCAGCAGGAAGTGGCAGAACCCAGGGTGGTCAGCTTCGCCAACAAACACTATTGAACCGCCAGGATGAGAAGAGGGAAGCAAGTCTCACAAGAAGGGCTAGAATGCTCCAGACAACCGATGGAGCTAAGGGACATAGCAGAGTCCAGCACTGACCAGGCTGCCAGGCAGCTTGTGAAAGACCAGGCTTCAAGAACCATGAACGAATCTAAAGATGAACAAGTCAGGAACATGAAACAGATATACCGTAATCCCCCACCAGTACCGGAGTGTCTCTCTGAGACAGAGGACAGTGACAGCGAAGAAAGCAAATCCAATATGTCTAGCTCAGGAGGCCCTTCCCCTCCACCAGCACCCCCAACTGGCAGCGCTGATGACCAGCAGGGCAAGAAACCGAAGATAAAGTTACCACTACTAGGGCGGTTGAGCAGAAAGGGAGATGATCTTAGACCCGAAGCATTCAAGCGATAGGGAACCTAGATATGCTAGTACCTGCGTACACAGGGAATCAAGACAGCAGAGAAGGAAACAGGACTCTATGATGGGGCTTTCTGCGAAGCAGCTACCTTGGAAGCATACCAGCAATGTATAGATACATACGATGATAGAAACTACATTGGTGGACAAATAGTACTGAAATACCTGCACAAACAGTTTCAGTCAAGCTTAGATCGAGAAGAACTGTTCAAAGCTTTCAACAATGTTTAGCAAGTAGGAAATGGTAGAACAGAAAGAATCATGAAGATAGCCGCAGAACTCCTGATATAGCATGGACAAATTTCTGAATTCACAGTCAACAACGATATGCTAAAGCGAAGATTTGGTAATGCCATGGACACTCCACTTAGACAAGTGGTAGAAGGAATGGAACTGGAAGACGATGGGATAGATGACATCATCCCAGATGCAGAACGGTAGAATACTATCCTGCATGAGACTGGCACCTGTGGCAAGCTATGTCCAGCAAAGCGAGATGGAAAACTGCAAGAGAAGCAACACCAGCAGGAGAGAAAGACAAAACCACCTCAGAAGAGGATCCCCAGGAGTACCAAACAGAAAGGAAAGGAGAACGGAGAATGGTTTAAATGTGGAAAGAAAGGACACTTGGCACAAGACTACCACACCAAATAACGGATTAAGATAGGAACCTCAGCAAACCAGGTAGAGATACAGGAGTTTGAGGAGGTAGAAATCAACTCAGCTGTTGCGGAGACTGAGATTGAGTGCCACCGAACCCTCTCAGCCCCTACTCTACACCTCCACTGTCCTCTGGAAGAAACCATCTTGATTAATAGTACACGCACCAGGGTATTGTTTGACACAGGTGCAGTAGGCATAGAGATTATTGGCAACACCTTTGTCACAACCCAGGACATCTCTACTCACCTGATGAAAACACCGGTGACTGTGAACATGGCCATGAAGGTATCACAAGCAACAAGGTATAAGACTTGAGAAGTAACTATCCAACTCGAATCGGCTAAGCTACGGAACCAAAGGGCGATGGTTGCCAATTTGGTAAAATATGATGCACTAATAGAGATACCTTTCCTGACCCAGTACAGGGCTATTGTCCAATGTGGTAAAGTAGTGATTGAACTTCCTGAGAAAAAGGTCCCAGTACTATACAAATCAACAAGCATGGAGTTCCAAGTAGTGATTTCCAATACGGAACAGGAGGAAATCCTAACCGAGTTTGCAGATGTAGTTCCTGAGAAGATTCCAGACACTTTGCTGTATCTTAGAAAAATGAACTACCACATTCGCCTAAAAGATACAACAGATCTATGAAATCAACTGACATATACTATATATGGAGCATACAAAGAAAAACTATATGACTGGATAAATGAGAAGTTAATAACTAGAGCTATCTACCAGACCAAGTTCCCAGGGACAGTGTGCATATTTGTTCAGCCAAAATCTGATGGGAGGATAAGACCACTAGTGGATTTGAAACTAGGAAATAATACCACAATTATGGATAGCTCATCAATCCCAAATCAGATGTAGATCCTAAATGCAGTAGAAAGGGCAAGATTCTAAAGGAAGATAGACCTTCGTGATACCTACTTCCAGACCTAAGGTGAACCAGGAAGTGCAAAGTTCAATACCTTCAAAACCCCTGATGGTGGATTTGCAAGCAAGGTCATGTTGAAAGACGACATGAATGCACCCTCTACCTTTATAAGCATAATGGAGGACCTACTCAGTGATGTTCTACACCACTTTGTGAGGGTATATATTGACAATATCCTCATTTATTCTAACACAGAAATGGAGCACATACAATATATCAGAAGATTGTATAAGTGATTACAGTAGTCACAGTTTTATGCCAGCAAAAAGAAGTCAACCATATTTATGAAATCTCTGGAAGTACTAGGACACATTACAGATAATGAAAGAATTCACACCTCATGTGCAAAATTATCTTCAATAGGGGAATGGGCTATACCAAGAAACCAGAAGGAACTGCAGTGCTTGCTGGGTCTGGTAAATTATATTGCACAATTCCTACCATACCCTGCTACTATCATAGCACCCCTTACAGATCTGACAGGGAAAGTGGAATTTCTCTAGGCGGACATACATGATAAAACGTTATCCAATATCAAAGAACTGATCAAACAAACTCAGGTGATCGGACCACTAAATTATAACTCAGGAGAACCTATATGGCTGATGGCCAATGCCTTGGATATTGGGGTTGGAGCGTGTGTAGGCCAGGGGCCAACAAATGAAACAGCCTGCCCTGCAGTCCTCTATAGCCGAAAGTTTACAAATTCACAAATCAACTATGACACTACAGGCAAGGAGGCACTGGCAGTGATCAATGCGCTCCAAGCATTTAGCCATATAGTTATAGGGTCCACATTTACAATCATCATAGACCACCAACCCCTAGTACCCAAGAAGACAAGGTAGATACCTGCCCAAAGGAGGACCCGCTGAATAAGCAAACTGAGCAAATACGACGTGAAAGTAGTGTACAGTTCAGAACAAACGAACTATTTAGCAGATGCACTCTCCTGCATCGATGAAGACTCTGATGACCAGACTCCACCACTCATCTTTGATCATACCCTTGAGGACCATAATATCTCTAACTGCACCTCCTGCGAAAGCCCTTCTATAGGACTGGCCTCAATAGCTCCAAAACCCTTCCCTACCTCCTCTGCGTGCTCCATGCAGTTCTGGAAACTGCATATTTGCCCCTAACCTCAGATAGAGGAAGACGAACTCCTCTCCAGGGATAGAACTAGCTATGACTCTGAATAAGACAAGCGAATGTCCCAGGCAGTGGCAGCACTATCTGATAAACCGATACAACCACCAGTAACACTCCTAAATCTGCAGCAACAGTGACACCTTGCTATCCCAGCAATAGAAATGCAAAGGGTGAGCCGTCCATCGAGTCCACTGAGACTATCTGCAGCAGGCCCCTGGTATAGAGGATCACTTAACATCTACAACAATGAACTGATTATCACAGTTGTACCCCCCCCCCCAATTGATGCATACCGCCACACCGTCTGTGATGTCCAGGAAGAAGAAGAAGACACAGGATGGATGATGACCAGAGCACAATAGATTGAAGATGACCAGGACATTATCGATATATCTCGTGAGATAGAGAGCATTTTCAGACAACAGATGGTATCTGAATACCCACACAAACTAATCTACTTCCAAGTTATGAGACACACTGGACCAGGGGACCTGGAAGGAGCCTATATAGCAGATCGAATACTATACATGAGGATCAGTTATGGTGAACAATGCCTCTTTTTTCTCCAAGGACAGTTATTCAATGGAAAAACCCTGCGACCATATGTTCTGCATGACATATATGGCAAAGGACACCATGGCGCAGAACAAAACCTCAGGTATGCAATAGAATATGTCTAGTCATCTGCGATGAGGAAGGACTTCTGTAATTTTGTGAAGTAATGTGACACCTGCCAGACAAATAAGGAAACAACCCTCAGACCAGAAGGAAGGCCCCAAACTCTTGACCCAGCCTCTAAAGTATTTGAATCAATCGTTATTGATTTTGCTAGACCTTTCAACAAGTCAAAGGGATTTGACCTTGTCCTGGTAGCAGGGGACTGATTAAGCAGCTATGTGTGGCTTATACCTACCCACACCGTAGTCATGGTAGAAAGAACAATGAAGCTTCTGGAACAAGACATCTTGACCCCTCACAGCTACCCCTGATCGATAATCAGTAATGCTGACCCTCGTTTCGAATCTAACTGGTGGAAGCGGACATGCAAACCCCTTGGTATCGAACACATCAAGGTCACACCTGGCTACCATAAAACTAATAGACAAGTTGAATGAATGATCCACGATCTCAAAACCAGTCCAAGAAACATGGTCAACACACCACAGATGAACTGGAAACCCCTCCTCTCTACCCTCACAGCATACCTGATTGCTAGCTTATCTGGAACTCTCAACATCTCACCATACAAGGCAATGTATGGATGAAATTACCCTCTACTACCAATAACCCTCCTCAAGAATTTAGCAGTCACAGTCTCAGATGACTACCTAAACTGGCACCAGACCAATTGGAACTTGGCTTTCCAAGCTATAAAGCAAGCACAACACTGAAGCGCAACTATAGTAGTGCAGCGTAGAAGACCTCACAGACCTATAGCCATTGGAGAGCTGGTCCTAGTGCATGGAGCACTGTTTGCCTTGATGTCTGGAAGGAGTAAGAAGCTACAACCTCACCGGGGAGGACCATTCAAGATGCTAGAATTGGATGAATTTACGGAGAACTATACAGTGAAGATAGATGGCAAAATCTACTAAAAGGACACAGGTGTCTTCCACTCTACATCAGTAAAACATTACCACCCAAACAATGACCAAAGGTTCCCTGGACAAGCCCATACTGGCTCTACCCTTATCCTGGTGAAGCAGAACCCAGAGTGGGAGGTTGAAGAAATTTCAGACCACAGAAAACAATACAATAATAACAAATTCCTAGTGAGGTAGAAAGGATACCGATGAAGTAAAGATGGTTGGGAACCTCTTGAAGGCCTCCAGCAAAGCGTGGAGATGGTAAAAGAATGGTGGGAACACAACAAGGAAGGAACACTACCAAATATACAGCAACTCTTGATAGGAATCACCAGACCAGCCATGAGATACTGGTCACCAGGAATACCCAATACCTCCCAGTTGGGAGAAGATGTAACGTGTACGGGCCAGGCCCTAGTCACGTAGTGGTACGATAGGAACAGATGGCTTGGTGATTAACACAAAGCGAGTGCTGCTTGCTAAAGGAGGCTATGAATGGGGTGTAATAGGAGATCAAAGAAGTAACTGTTCAACCAAGTATATTTTAAGAATACTCTGTCTGTCGAAGTCTGCTTTTTCCATCGCGGGAATCAGCAGTCTTTAAATACAGCATATCGCTTATCTCCAGTATGAGCGATATTGCAAAACAATGTGTGTATCAACCAATAGCACACGAAACAATACAAGTATCAAACGATACTGTGAAACCAAACATAAAACAATGTGTGTATCAAACGATAGCATACGAAACAATACAAGTATCAAACGATACTGTGAAACCAAACATAAAACAATGTGTGTATCAAACGATAGCAAACGAAACAATACAAGTATCAAACGATACCGTGAAACCAAACATAAAACAAGGTGTGTATTAAACGATAGCACACGAAACAATACAAGTATCAACCGATACTGTGAAACCAAACCTAAAACAACCTAGTACCCGTACCGGTTACACTCCGAAAATAACATAACAATTTCACCAAACAAAACAACCTAATGAAATCCTAATAGCCGGTAATTCCGCTATTCTCCAGATAGTCCGCTTAGGACCAATCCTCATCGTTATCGCTATCGTGCAACAATCTCAAGTTGTCCTGCAACATCCATTCCGCACCTTCAAACCATCTTTCCAAACACTCCCCACATGGCGCTCCACGCACAAAGCAACCTGACTCCTAGCAGTGTGGCAGGTCCACAAAGTTCCGTACTGTCCCATCCTCCCATTCTTCCATCTTGACATCGATTCGTCTGCAATCCTCGCAGTGATCAATGTAGAATATTTTCCAGTATGTGCTGTCTGGAATGATCTCTGGGTACAGCAGGTACCCCAAAATGAGGTCTCGTCCCTTTATGCAGACTTCTGCGTAGGTTGACATTTTGTTGCTTTTCGCATAAGGACAAGTTTGCAATAGGGTGAAGGTTTTTTGTAAGAGGTTAAAGGTTTGGAGGTCTGGTAGTGGGTTGTGTTATCTTTGGTGGTTTAGAGGGCTGGTGGACGGTATTTATGTTTCGGTGGTGACCTCGCTTAGGTGTTGGCCACGCTTAGGTGTCGGCCTCGCTTAGGTCTTTTAGGGAAAAGAGGGGTCCTGCTTAATTTCGGTTTCTTCCATCTCCATGCAACCATCACATTTTTCTGTGCTCAGGTAGCACCCACTACCGCAGCAGAAAATGTCTGATACAGATTCTCCCCACATTAGTCCTGTCGATTCTGTTGTTATTTCCAAGTATTTGTTGCAGATGTGTATGAATGGTCGGTGTGTAAGATATCGTCTAGGGATAATATTACGGTGCACCAACCATCCCATTAGCTGATGGCGCAGTCTCCAAGGCACTTGCTCATAGTTTGACATTGTAAGGCTGTTGGATGGAGTGTTTTTTGTTTTCACTATTGCCCGCACTCTGCCTCGGCCAGCCGGGCAAGGTATGTCACTTCATCTTTCATTACTCGATTTTCATCTTCACTGCTTTCGAAATAGCTCTCGAAGTGGACTGACCTAAATCCGTCCTGTCTCCCTTGGTCCGTGTCTGGGCGGAGGTGTTGGATTTCTGGTAGGGTTGGGCTCCACGCCACCAGCACATGGTTTATCATAGCGGGTAGCTCGTCCTCCGGTTTGTTGTCTTCCTACCATTGATTCAACAATTCCATCGCATTTTCCAATCCTTCAAGGGGTTCCCAGCTATCCTCTGTTTCTGGGTAGCCCACCCATTTCACTAGGAATTGGTCGCGGTCATACCGTCTTGTGTGGTCTCGTATGGTTTCCACTTCCCATTCTGGTTTCTTGTTAACCATGATCAGGGGTGGATTTGTGTGGCTCCTAGCAGGGAAGGAGATGTCATCGTTAGGGCGGCATCTTTTCACCGTGGATGCATGGAATATCGCTTCTCGGTTTCTGTACATTCCGCCATCTATTTCTACCGTGTAATTTTGTGTATGCTCATCATATCCGATTATCTTGAATGGTCCACGCCAGCGCGGTTGCAATTTCTTACTACGTTCCGATTCTGTTGCGAATAAACTTCCATATACCAGTAATAGATTACCCTTTCCTATCGCTGTATGGTGTCTGAGTCGTTTTGCTGCCATTCTCGTGCTTCTAAATCGTGCCATTTTAATCGCATTGAATGCCGCATTCCGAATTGCTTGGTGCCTATTTAACAATTCGTCGGCAGCCGGTACTGCGGAGTTCTTAAAGTTTGCTAGAGGCAGTAGTGGGTAATTCTTTCCATAAATGGCCTTATATGGTGACATAGCAGGAGTTTCTGACCACCCCGCATTCAAGTATGCTGCTGTCTCTGGTATGGCATCAAACCAATTGTTTTGTCTGGCGTTGACTAGGTTTCGGAGAGCTGTCTTCAATCCTCGAATTTTCCTTGCGACCTGTCCATTTGTTTCATGATCGCCTAGTGCCACCTTGATATGCTCAATGCCTAATGATCGATACTGTTTTCTCCATACCTGTGACTCAAATCGTGGGTCCGCATCGCTGACTAGAGATGTTGGGTAGCCATGTGGTGTAAATATTTTGTTGCGTGGAAACTCCCAGGTTGCCATTGCTGTTACTTGCTTCGTTGTAGGCATAAGCCACGTGAATCCTGAAAACCGGTTCATTGCTGCTAGGATCCTGTCATATCCCCATGAATGGTGGAAGGGTCCTGCAAAGTCAATGGCCATTTATTCGAAGATTTCCGACAGCAGGGTAATTGTCTGAGCCTTTCTTTCTGGCAATTTTGTAGGCTCCTTATGTAGCTGGCATGCGTGGCACTGGGCCACATATGCTCTAAAGTCCTTCTGCATTTCAGGCCAAAATAGGTTCTCCGTTGCGTACTGTAAGTTTCATTCAACACTGTGGTGGCCTTTGTTGTGAATTTCGCTAATGAGATATTCTCTTAATGTCATATTTCCATATGTGGGGCCTTTCGGGATATACAGGCAGTCTTCCTCGTATCTGGTTTTTGCGTAGAGCATTCCGTTTGCGAACTTGTAAGAACACAAATCTCCTGCGGAGTCCATATTTTCATTTACCTTCTTCCAAATTGGTTCTTTCCAGTATACTGCTACCATGTATGCTCAGAATGTGCGGATCATTTCACTGATTGTTTGTAAGGTGTCGCGTTCGGCTTCTATCTCGCTCCCTCTGGTTGTGTCAGCTAGGTCTTCCTCCTCGTTGTCTTCCCAGACATCGTATAGCCCGCGCCGGTATTCTGTCATTGTCGGGAGCGTTACCGAGACTATGGTCTCATTGGTAAGGCTTTCTAGCCGTTCCGCTCGTCTAATTGGTGGTGGACTGTCAGGTCCTGGCATTCGGAATGCCGCTATGGTCTCAGCTGTAAGGTTCTCTATTGGTTCTGGCTCCGGCATTTGGAATCCTGGGGCTTCTGGGTTTAGCAGTGCCGGAATTGCATAAGATCTGGGCATTGGCTAGGCCAGGGTGCACTGTTCTTCTCTCGCACTGGTTGGTCTTCCACTGGTCATTTGTTGCCATTCCCAGTCATTGATTTTGGGGGACTGTGGAGGGCTCAGGTCGATTTCGGTACGTGGGGGGCTCAGTCCTTCACCTAGTGGGTAAGGGGTGGATTTTTCCCATCGTCTCGGATGGTTGTTCGTAAATTTGATCTCCGTTCGATGATATGGGCAATGATGCACGTAACAGTGTGAGTAGTGGAGGGCGCTATGTTGGAGTTCTTCCGGTGGCATGCTTCTCAGGGTACACTGGTCACCCCAATTGTTTCCTGCAGTGATTGCGCAGGGGCTTTCGGGGGGTACAGGGGTCTCATTGGGGTACTCAGTATAGGAGAAAGTAGGGGAAGGAGGGGAGAACTCATACGTGGGCTCCATGGTGTTTGATTCTTGCTCGTATGCCGTGTTATCCAAGATGTCATCCGACTCTTTCGTATAATCATGGACATAGTGTGGATTCAAGTCTGATTCCCCCTCATATATCCGGGAAAGGGCATCAGCTAAATAGTTCGTCCTTCCTGATGCGTAGACTATCCACGCGTTGTATTTTCCCTAGGCACTGAGCCAGCTCACTTGCTGTCTGCTTGGGTTTTTTGCCGTTCGTAGGTGTGTCAAGGGTTGGTGGTCCGTAACTATTGTAAAGGAATTTCCCATTAGTATATTGTGGAACCGATTAAGCTCTTCCACTATCGCTTAGGCCTCTTTATCGGTGGTCCCATAGTTCATCTGAGTGTTGGTGAACTTTCTGCTATGTAACGCAGCTGGTCGTGCCATCTCATAAGTGGTTCCCTGTCCCACCCTTGCTCCCACTCCTAAATCTGAGGCATCTGTAACCAACCAAATTGGTTCTTTGCTTTGTATGTCTATTGGTCGCATGACTTGGTGGTTGATGATTCGTTTTTGGACCATATCAAATGTGGTTTGGTGGGTTGTTGTCCATACGAATTTGGTGTTTCCCATTAAGTCGGTTAGCGGTGCCATTAACGTAGCATGGTGGGGGAGAAACTGGGCCACACAATTCACTATTCCTAGGAATTATTGTAGCTCCTTCTTGTTCTTTGGTATCTCCCATCGTGCAATGGAAGATATTTTCTGGGGGGAGGCATGGATTCCCTCGTTGTCTACTATGTGTCCTAATACTTCCAGCTTATCTGTAAATAGTCCTAACTTGCTTTTGCTAGCAAAGAACTTTGCCTTTGTGAGCTGATCACATACTTGGCGTATGTGTTTTTCATGTTCTTCTGCTGTGTCCGAGAATATGAGACTATCATCAATGTATACCCATAGAAAATGATGTAAAAATTCGCTTTAGAGGTCCTCCATTATCCGCATAAATGTTGCCGGTGCATTCACGTCTCCTGGGAGAACTACTTGGCTCACAAATCCTCCAAACTGGGTTTTGAATAAGTTGGACTTAACAGTGTCCTTGTCCACCCGTGTTTGGAAGTAAGCGTCACTTAGGTCGATCTTGCTCCTGAATTTCGCTCGTCCTATTCGGTTAAGGATCTGCTGTTGATTTGGAATTGATGGACTATCCATGATCGTGTTATCGTTTCTCACTTTCAGGTCCACCAGGGTGCGGATCCTTCCATCTGATTTGGGTTGTACAAACATAGGTGCTGCTCCGGGTACCTCTTGTCGTACAATCACTCCACTTCATAATTTCTTGTTTGTCCAGTTCATGAGTTTTTCCTTGTAGACTTCAGGGATCGAGTATGTTGGTTCGTTTCGTAGGTCAGGTGGGTCTTTTAGCCGAATGTGGTGGCTAATCTTACGCACAGGGGGGCAGGGTTTCAGGGACCTTGTCTGGGAATACATCCTTGTATTCTTCCAACAATGCTTTCCTGGTGGTGTCTGACACAGCGGCTCGGAATTCCCCGCTTGTTGGTTTGCATAGCACCCGTAGTTCATCATCGGGAAATTCCACTGCTGTATCCCCACACCTGATAAGAGCATTATGTCTTTTCAAGAATGGCATTCCAATCAGGGCGTCATACTTTGCCAAGTTTCCTACCAACATCTTCTGATTTGTTGATTTTTTTTTTCCGATTCCTACGGGCAGTCCACATGTCTTGTTGCTTGAAGAGCGGGATCCTTTCATCACCATATTGACTGTTGTTGGTTGGGTAAAGGCTCCGTAGGGATGCCACGGGTAGAGATAAAGGTGGTGTGAACTATGTCGCAGCCGATTGTTCCAGTGTTGAATAGTACATTTGCTGGGTGGCCTTCTATGTGAATCGTTCCTTCCAGGACATCACGGGGCCTGATTGCCAAGGTTGGTTGCCGTCGCAGGCTTTCCATTTCCACCGAATTAATTTCCACTTTGTCATATTCAGTTGCTTCCATGTGTTTTGTGCTAGCCTCTCGCTTAGCGGTCTTTTCTTTTGCTTTTTTGGCATAGCAATCTTTCGCGTAGTGCTCCTTTTTCCCGCATTCAAAACATGTGACTTCCTCGCGTCGTTTCTGCCTGTTGTCTTTCTTGTCCTTTGAATTCTTGCGGTATGGTTTGTCCTTTTTCGTATTATCCCGCAATGATGATCCTTTGCTCCTTCTGTGCTGCGCTACGTGAGTCCGGTAAACTCCTGTTTCATATAAGATGGCGTCCTGCTCTTCGGCCCGCTTGGCTATCTTGTCAAAGGAATCACCCTCTTCCTCCATGGGTTCCACCTCCTGTCGCAGCCTGGGATGCATTGCTTCATACAATCTTTGTCGTAGCATATACTGAGACACCGTCCCAGTAGGCAATCATCCATAATACATTAAGAGATCCATTGCGACCAAGGTTACTCTTACGGTTTTGCCATTTCGTACTTGCTGGATATCCTGGAATCTTTTGTATAGTTCTTCCGTGTTTCGTGAGGATTGGAATCTCTCGCTCAAGTATTTTATCAGAGTTGTTCCTCGGATCTTTTCCCCACTTTCATAATGGTTCATTGCCTAGTGGTATGCTTCCTCTGCCTTCGCGGTACAGAAGCTTCCAAAGTATGCTCTGCTTCCTTCCTTAGTTTTGTCCACTCTGAGTAGGACCAGGTATTGGGAAGTTTTTATTACCAATCGGTCAAATACTTCAGGCTTTAAGTCATCCTTTTCACCTGAGAACAAGGGTGGCAGCGGAAGTTTAATTTTAGGTCCTGTTCGTCCGGCCCCCAGGCCAGGCGGTCTGGCGGATTCACCTTCAGACATATCGTGTTCGGACTCTTCGTTGCTCGTACTGTCGTCTGATGAGCTTTCTGGAGAGCTGCTGGGGGATTCGTCTGGTGGCCGCCTTACTACCGAGTGATCTGATGCTTCTTCGTCGTCTTCTTCCTTCACAGATGTCCCAACATATATGCTGTCTTTCTTGGGTAGTTGCGCCGGTACCTTTCCTTTACTGGGGCTGGCGGGAAATAGCCCAGGAAGGCTGCTTGCTGTTTTTGCTAATTCGTCAGCCGATTCGCTAAAGGTCTACTTGGCCAAGTCGTGCGCTAATTGTTGTTCTACTTGGTTGATCGAGAATCCGCTCTTTGGCCCTTTTGGTTTCTTGGTTTGCCTTTTCTTGGTAAGGCCTTCTCATGGGACCTGCTTCCCACTTCAAGTCTCCTGTGACTCAATGGTGTCGTGTTGGCAGAGCCGAACTCCCATGGTTCTGCCGCTCCCCAATGCTAGCTTCGCTTATTGGACTTTTCGCATGTTGATCAGACCAGGTCCCTGCAGGTTTCTTAACCACTTGCTGAGGTTAAAAAAATGTAACGTGTTCGGGCCAGGCCCTAGTCACGTAGCGGTACGATAGGAACAGATGGCTTCATGATCCACACGAAGCGCGCCCTGCTTGCAAAAGGCGGCTGCGAACGGGGTGTAATTGGAGATCAAAGAAGTAACTATTCAACCAAGTATATTTCAAGAATACTCTGTCTGTCGAAGGATCCTTTTCCCATCGCGGGAATCAGCGGTCTTTAAATACAGCATATCGCTTATTTCCAGTATTAGTGATATTGCAAAACGATGTGTGTATCAACCGATAGCACACGAAACAATACAAGCATCAAACGATACTGTGAAACCAAACATAAAACAATATGTGTATCAAACGATAGCACACGAAACAATACCAGTATCAACCGATACTGTGAAACCAAACCTAAAACACCGTAGTACCCGTACAGGTTACAGAAGAAGTCAATGAAGAACCAGTGAAGGAAGGCTTCAGGGCAGCTTACTTTGATAATGAATTCGTATCTACCAGGGTGGAGGACAAAGCAATAGAGGACACAGTACATGACTACTACTAGAACCTACCACCTGTCTATCTGAAACTATAATAATGTCAAACTATGTTGAACTTAGTGTGGGGCAGCACTATCAGCTTGTGGGACTGTTAGTGAACTGTGGTACTATCCCATCTACTGAATATTTCTCTAAGATCTGGTGTTCTTACTGTGAAGAATATGGCATAGTCCAAGTGGTTTGCGAGGACAATGTCAGAGTGCAGGACTACTATAAGATGTTCTGGTGTGAAAGTGCTTTCTTTGTCGAAGTTGCATTTTGCGCTTCTTGCTTATCGTCTAATTACATGTTAGACAATGATTTCCTTGAACAGCAAGGTTATAGCGAGGACGATTTCTTTGAGAATTTTGATTTTTGAGATTATTAGTTTTGTTTTGGTTAAAAAGCTGTTTGGTTTTGTGGAATGTAACTAGTACAGGTACTAGGTTATGTTTTATGTTTTGTTTTATAGTATTGTTTGATACTTGTTATGTTTCAAAGGTATCACTTAATACCTGGAATATTTTATGTTTTATTTCACAGTATTATTTGATGCTTGCTATGTTTCAAAGGTATCGTTGGATACTTTGAAAGAACTGTGTTATCACCCATGGTGAAGATGAGTAAGAACATATATTTAAATACCACTGATTCCATGATGGAAATAGCAGACTTCGACTGACAGTATTCTGAATATACTTGGTTGAACGGTTACTTCTTGATCTCCTATCACACCTCTTCAAAGTCTCCTTTAGTCTACACAGCTCTCACCTCTTGCCAAGCAAGCAGGCCACCTGTTAATAGTGTACTCAAAGCGTGATTAGCACCCTAGGTGTGAACATGTTACAACAAACCTCTCTCAACCTGAAACCAAGCTTTGCTAGTAACCTGCATCCTGTTTGGCTGCTAATAGTTTTTCAAATAATATGAACAAGTCTGCCTTGTGTTGGCTAAACTGATAAATTCTTTGCATCAGTCCAGTGTTGACTGATTACAGTAACCATCTAATAGAAGTCAATATCTATATGTACCAATAGTAATATTACTAACTTTATCTATTAATAAAGAAATTACAGATCCTCCTACTTCCTAGAGGTTTCCTACAATAGTGATAGGAAATATTACTTACTTTGTCCTCCTGATAAAATATAACTTCTAACTACTAATAGAGTACCCTCATCTTTCAACATACACTACACTTTCTTGTATTTTCCGGGCCTGTTATGAACAATTTCATATCTTGAAACCCAGGAAACATCATCATAGAGTATTCGTTTTTGAAGACATATTCTTAAAAGATCTCCATTGGCTACTTGTCATACAAAAAACATCCGTGTTCTCAAAAGATCCAATTCTGGTCACTGTAGATTTTACTCTTCCTGGTAAACTTGGTATTTATGAAAGCTAAAAGTATGCTGATATTGTCAAAGAACTGGACTAGTCCATCAACATTGTTTGTGGTGAGGAAATAGAATGTTTTTGGTATCATGAGTGGTGGTCTGTAATATAGAAAGTTGTTCATATAATGGGAGCACCACTAGGAATATGGATTCCAAGGTTGCAACCACACCAAACAACTTCAAACTTATTGCCAAAAGGCCACACAATTGTGTGAGTAAAGTAACCAGTAAAACTTAATATCATTAAGCCTTACACTGCACTCAATTAAGGTCTCGAGAGGATTGATTGTTGCAGTAGGAGAGTCCTTGCATACATGTTCAAGTAGTTTTATCTTATACCAGAAAGTCCCCAATTAGTTTACTCCAACTATTCAAGAACACCCTTTTCTGCTAAGAGTGGTCTGAGATGTCTTCTTGCACACTTTTGAGGTATCCATGTGTCAACACACTCTAATTGGCATTCACCTCATGCAGTTATCATTTCTGCAGCACATCTCTATTTTGTCCACCACAGTGGAAACCTCTTGGCCATGATACCTGGCCAGTGGCTAACAGCCACAATACCTGATGAACTAGACTATCTAGTACACCCTTCCCATATGCATTCATCTCTACGTGTTTTGGAAAGCTACTATGAGCGGTTTATCTATCTATGATAGAGGTAGCCTAGAACATGTACCAATGTGGATTCAAAATGTAATACCTTATATAGGCAGAGTTAGGGGAGTTCAATTGAAAATTTGTATTTTGGAGGTCATATGTTCAATCCATCTGTCCAGCTATGTATTTATCTTATTTTACAAAATAATTATGTAATCATTTCTGGTCAGATTGTAGGATATTATATGACAAAGTAAACAATTGGTTTTAGATACAAACATCCTCTATTCTTTATATCTCATTTCTCCAATCTCCTGAGATAGATCCTGCAGATACAATTATCAAATCAGCCTCTCCACCGCGCATGCCCCCTAGTCAGGATAATCCAACTCAATGATATAGACAACCCTCTGCGAATAAGGAAACCCTTCAATCAAGGGCTAGACGGGAGAAAATTAAAGCAAGTCAGATAGCAGTGTGAGCTCCTTTTCATTATTAGAATTAAGTCCTCGAGTTCATAATATAGAAGACTGATACTAAGCAACTGTGATTAGAATGGTGAGCAACAAATCAAAGAGCCAACAGTGAAGACTTTAGGTGTTCAGAAATTCCATGAAAAGCAGGCTGCACTGAATGTATGCTCTGCGGTCACAGTACTAGTGCCACCAGCTATCACGGCTACACCAAATCAACAGGAACCAATTAGTCTTGATAAGGAAATACATTTAGATCTTAAGAGTAGGCCCTGCTGCTGAATGTTTACTGCGAAAGCCAGTCCAAGATGTTTGCAAATCCTGCAGAGGGCATATATAGTAATAAAGAAAGTGTCCAATCCTAAAGGCAATACAAATTACCAGCTCAAGGGGCTCTACTTTAGATATCACTATCAAGTATATCAATTCCTGAAACTGCAATTGCAGAAGGAATGCAAGGCACTCAAAAGCCCCAATCTGTTTTCTGGATGGACAGCTTCTGTAACCGGTATGGGTACAGATTGTTTTATGTTTGCTTTCACAGTATCCTTTGATACTTGTATTGTTTTGTGTGCTATCGGTTGATACACAAATTGTTTTATGTTTGGTTTCACAGTATCGCTTGATGCTTGTATTGTTTCCTGTACTATCGGTTGATACACACATTGTTTTATGGTTGGTTTTACGGTATCATTCGATACTTGAAGTGTTTCGTGTGCTATCTGTTGATACACACATTGTTTTGCAATATCGCTCATACTGGAGATAAGTGATGTACTGTATTTAAAGACTGCTGATTTCCGCGATGGGAACGGTAGACTTCAACTGACAGTATTCTTAATATACATAGTTGAACAGTTACTTCTTTGATCTCCTATTACACCCCGTTCGAAGCCTCCTTTAGCAAGCCACGCGCTTCTTGTTGATCAAGAAGCCAGCTGCTCCTATCATACCGCCACGTGACTAGGGCCTAGCCTGAACACGTTACATTTTTTTAACCTCAGCAAGTGGTTCAGAAACCTCCATAGACCTGTTCTGATCAACCTAGGAAAGTCCAACAGGGAAGCTAGCATCGGGGAGCGGTAGAACCACGAAGGGTTCAGCTCTTCCAACACTACACCATTGAGTCATCGGAGACACGAAGTGGGAAGCAGGTCCCATGAGAAGGCCTTACCAAGAAAAGGCAACTCAAGAAACCGAAAGGGCCAAAGATCGCTTTCTCGATTGACGAAGCAGAACGACAACTAGGGCGGGATTTGGCCCAGGCGACCTTTAGCGAATCGACTGACGAATTAGCAAAGGCAGCAAGCACCCTTCCCCGGCTATTTCCCCCCAGCCCCAGTAAAGGAAAGGGACCGGCGCAACCACCCAAGAAAGACAGCATACATGTTGGGACACCTGTGAAGGAAGAAGACGACGAAGAAGCATCAGATCACTCCGTAGTAAGGCGGCCACCAGACAAATCCCCCAGCAGCTCCCCAGAAAGCTCGTCAGATGACAGCTCGAGCAACCAAGAGTCCGAACACGATATGTCTGAAGGTGAATCCGCCGGACCGCCTGGCCCAGGGGCTGGATGAACAGGACCTAAAATTAAACTTCTGCTGCCACCCTTGTTCTTAGGTGAAAAGAATGACTTATAGCCTGAAGTATTTGACCAATTGGTAATAACAACTTCTCAATACCTGGCCCTACACAGAGTGGATAAAACCAAGAAAGGAAGTGGAGCGTACTTTGGAAGCTTCTGTACTGGAAAAGCAGAAGAAGCATACTACCAAGCAATGCACCACTATAAGAGTGGGGAAAAAGTCCGAGCAATGACCCTGCTAAAATACTTGGGAGAGAGATTCCAATCCTCGCGAAACACGGAAGAACTATACAAAAGGTTTAAAGATATCCAGCATGTACAAAATGGCAAGACAGTAAGAATAAGCTTGGTCGCGACGGATCTCTTAAAGTATCATGGACACTTACCTACTGGGATGGCGTCCCTGTATACACTGCGACAAAGATTGTACTAGGCAATGCAGCCCTCCCAGACTACGCCAGGAGGTAGATCCCATGGAAGAGGAGGGTGATTCCTTGGAAAAAATAGTCAAGCGGGCCGAACAGAAGGACGGTATCATGTATGATACAGGAGTTTACCGAACCCACGTACCAGAGCGAAAGAAGAGCAAAGGATCATCATCGCGGGACAAGACAAAGAAGGATAAACCATACCCCAAGGATTCAAAGGACAAGAAGGACAAGACACACAAACGAGGCGAGTAAGACACATGTTTCAAATGCGGGAAAAAGGGGCACTACACAAAGGACTACTATTCCAAGAAAGAAAAGGGAAAGGCCACCAAGCGAGAGGCTAGCACGAACCACATGGAAGCAACCGAATATGACTAAGTGGAAATTAACTCAGTGGAAATTAACTCAGTGGAAATTAACTCAGTGGAAATTGACAGCCTCCGAACGCAACCAACGTTGGCAATCAGGCCCTGTGATGCTCTTGAAGGAACGATTCGCGTAGAAGGCCACCCCACAAAGGTACTATTCGACACGGGAACAAGCGGCTGCGACATGATCAGCACCACCTTTATCCCTACCCACGGCATCTCAACAGAGCCTCTACCCCAGCCAACTACAGTCAATATGGCTATGAAAGGATCCCGCTCTTCAAGCCACAAGAAATATGGGCTGACTATAGAAATCGGGAAAAAGAAATAGACAAATCAGGAGATATTGGTAGGGAACTTGGCAAAGTATGACGCCCTGATTGCAATGCCATTCCTGAGAAGACATAATGCTCTTATCAGGTGTGGGGATACAGCAGTGGAATTTCCCGATAACAAACTATATATGCTATGCAAACCAACAAACAGGAAATTCCGAGCCGCTGTGTCAGATACCAACACAAAAACGTTGTTGGAAGAATACAATGATGTATTCTCGGACAAGGTCCCTGAAACGCTACCCCCTGTGGGTAAGATTGGCCACCACATTCAGCTAAAAAACTCAACCAACCTACGCAATCAACAAACTTACTCAATCCCAGAAGCCTACAAGGAAAAACTCATGAACTGGATAAACGAGAACTTACGGAGTAGAGTAATTGAACGACAGGAGGTTCCTGGAGCGGCACCTATATTTGTACAGCCCAAATGAGATAGAAGGATCCGACCCCTGGTGGACCTAAAAGTGAGGAATGATAACACGATCATGGATAGTCCATCGATTCCAAACCAATAGCAGATCCTTAACTGAATAGGCCAAGCGAAATTCAGGAGTAAGATCGCCCTAAGCGATGCATATTTCCAAACACAGGTGGACAAAGACACTGTTAAGTTCAACTCATTCAAAACCCCGTTCGGTGGATTTGTGAGCAAAGTAATACTACAAGGAGACATGAATGCACCAGCAACATTTATGCAGATAATAGAGAACCTCCTAAGAGAATATTTACATCATTTTGTATGGGTATACATTGACGATGTTCTCATATTTTCAGACATATCAGAGAAACACAAGAAACACATACGCCAAGTATGTGATCAACTCAGAAAAGCAAAATTCTATGCGAGCAAAAAGAAGTCAGTACTTTTTGCGGACAAGCTGGAAGTATTAGGACACATAGTGGACAACGAGGGAATCCATGCCTCCCCCCAGAATATATCATCCATTGCAGGATCGGAGACACCACAAAACAACCAGGAATTACAATGATTCCTAGGAATAGTGAATTATGTGGCCCAGTTTCTCGCACGTCATGCAACGTTGACCGCACCGTTAACTGACTTAATGGGCAAAGCCGAATTCATATGGACAAGAACCCACCAGACCGCGTTTGATATGGTCCGAAAGCGAATTACCGACCACCAAGTCATGCGACCAATAGGCATAGGAAACGAGGAACCAATATGGTTGGTTACGGACGTCTCAAATTTAGGAGTTGGAGCATGGGTGGGACAGGGACCTACTTATGAGACAGCACAACCAGCCGCATTGCACAGCAGGAAGTTCACCAACGCTCAGATGAACTATGGAGCCACCGATAAAGAGGCCTAAGCAATAGTGGAAGCGTTTGATCGGTTCCACAAGGTACTAATAGGAAATTCACTGATGATAGTTATCAACCACCAACCCTTAACACAGCTGCGAACGGCAAAGAACCCTAGCAGAAAGCAGGTGAGAGGGCTAAGTGCCTGGGGAGAATACGACGTGAAAATAGTCTACCCACCAGGAAGCATGAACTATTTAGCTGATGCCCTTTCCCGGGTTTGCGAGGGAGACTCAGACTTGAACCCACTCTATGTCCACGATTATCCAAAAGAATCAGATGACATCTCGGATAACACAGTCTGCGAGCAAGAATCAAACACAATGGAGCCGACGCATGATTTCTCCCGTACTTCCCCTCCTTCCTCCTATGCTTAGTACCCCAACGAGGCCCCTGTATCCCCCGAAAGCCCGTGCTGAATCACTGCAGGAAACGATTGCGGTAACCAGTATGCCCTGCGAAGTACACCACCAGAAGAACTCCAACATAGCACATTACCTTACTCACACTGTGACGTGGATCATTGCCCGCATCATCAAACCAAGATCAAATTCACGAACAACCGTCCTAGACAACGGCGAAAATCGACCCCTTACCCGCTTAGTGAAGGACGAAGCCCGCTAAGTACAGCAATCTACCCAAGTCCTCCGGAGTCCCCCGAAATCAATGACTGGGAATGGTAACAAACGAGGGGCAGAAGACCAACTAGTCCGGGAGAAGGGCCGTCTACCCTTGCCCAGCCATTAACCCAGATCTTATACAATTCCGGCACTGCTAAACCCGGAAGCCCCTGCATTCCAAATGCCAGAGCCAGAACCAATAGAAAAGCTTACGACCAAGACAATAGCGGCATTGCGAATGCCAGGACCAGATAGCCCAACACCGATTAGAAGAGTGGAACAGCTAGAAAGCCTTAACAATGAGACAACAGTCTCAGTAATGCCCCACCAAGGACAGAATATTGGCGTGGGCTATAGGATGTCTTGGAAGACAACGAGGAGGAAGACCTACCAGAGACAACCAGAGAAAGTGAGATAGAAGACGAACGCAACACCTTACAAACAGTCAACGAAATGATCGGAACGTTCTGAGCACACATGGTAGCAGCATACCGAAAAGAACCAATTTGGAAAAAGGTCAATGAGAATATGGAGCTCACAGCAGACTTGTCCTCCTGCAAGGTTCTAAACGGAATGCTATAGACAAAAACCAGATACGGGGAAGACTTGCTGTATATGCCAAAAAGCCCTGCGGACAGAAATACGACATTAAGGGAATGTGTCATTAGCGAAATCCACGATAAAGGCCACCACAGTGTTGAAGGAAACTTACAGTACGCAACAGAGTACCTATTTTGGCCTGAAATGTGGAAGGACTTTAGAGTGTATGTAACCCAGTGCCACACATGGCAGATAAATATGGAGCCTACAAAATTGCCAGAAGGAAACGCTCAGAGGATTACCCTCCGGTCGGAACTCTTGGCATCAATAGCCATTGATTTTGCGGGACCCTTCTACAATTCATGGGGATACGACACAATCCTGGTTGCGATGGATAGGTTTTCAGGACTCACGTGGCTCATACCTACAACCAGGCAAGTAACAGCAATAACAACTTGGGAACTTCTACGCAACGACATATTCACACCCCATGGCTACCCAACATCCCTAGTAAGTAATGTGGACGCACGGTTTGAGTCACACGTGTAGAGACAACAGCGTCGATCGATAGGCATTAAGCATACCAAGGCGGTACTAGGCCATCATGAAACAAATGGACTAGTCAAAAGGAAAATTCGAGAATTGAAAAAAGCTCCCCGAAACCTAGTCAATGCAAGACAAAACAATTGGTTTGATGCCATACCAGAGACAGCAGCATACCTGAATGCAGAATGGTCAGAAACGCTCAGTATGTCACCTTATAAGGCTATTTTTGGCAAGAATTACCCACTACTTCCCCTAGCGAACTTCCGGAACTCCGCAGTACCTGCTGCCGACGAATTGTTAAACAGGCACCAACCAATCCGCAACACGGCATTCAATGCGATTAAATTGGCACAATTTAGAAGCACGAGAATGGCAGCAAAACAACGCAGACAGTATGTACTGATAGGAAAGGGTAATCTGTTACTGGTATACGGAAGTTTATTCGCAAGGGAGGCGGGACGTAGCAAAAAATTGCCACTGCGCTGGGGTGGACCATTCAAGATAATCGGACACGACGAGTACATACAAAATTTCACAGTAGAAATTGATGGCAGAATGTACAGAAACCGAGAAGCGACATTCGATCTATCCACCGTGAAAAGGTACCTCCCTAACGACAATATCTTCTTCAGTGGAAGGAGCCACGCAAAACCACCCCAGATTGTGGTTAATGAGAAGCCCGATTGGGAAGTGGAACCAATACGAGACCATAGAAGACAGTATGACCGTGACCAATCCCTAGTGAAACAGGTGGGATACCCGGAAACAGAGAATAGCTGGGAACCCCTAGAAGGATTACGAAATGCAATGGAATTGGTTAACCAATAGTGGAAAGACAAGAAGCCCGAGGACGAGTTACCCCCTACGATAAACCATGTGACGGTGGCATGGAGCCCAACCCTGCCAGAAATGCAACACCTGCATCCGGAGACGGACCCAGGGATACAGGGTGGATTCTGGTCAGCCCACTTTGAAAGCGATTTTGAAAGCAGCAAAGATGAAAACCGGGTAATGGAAGATGAAGCAGCATACCTAGCCCAGCTGGCCGAGGCTGACTACTTGCCATAGCGAAAAGAAAGAACACGCCATCCAACAGCCTTACGATGTCAAACTATAAGCAAGTATCTTGGAGACTGCGCCATCAGCTAATGGGACTCTTGGTGAACCGTGATATTATCCCTAGACGATACCTTACACAGCGACTATTCGTACATATCTGGAACAAATGCTTAGAAATAACAACAGAATTGGCGGGACGAATGTGGGGAGGAACAGTATCAGATGTTTTCCGCTTCGGCAGCGGGTGCTACCTGAGTACAGAAAAATGTGAGGGCTGCATGGAGACGGAAGAAACCGAAATTAAGCAGCACCCTCCTTCCCCTGAACACCTAAGCAAGGCCGGCACCTAAGCAAGGCCAACACCTAGGCGAGGTCACCACTGAAACATAAATAGCACCCACCATCCCTCTAAACCACTGAGGAAAACAGACCACACTACCAGACCTCCAAAACCTTTAACCTCTTACAAAACCTTTAACCTCTTACGAACCTTATCCTCATGCGAAAGAAACAAAAATGTCAAACTACAAAGAAGTCAGCATAAAGAGATGAGACCTCATTTTGGGATACCTACTATACCGAGAAATCATCCCACTAAGCGCATACTGGAAAATATTCTACATCGATCACTGCAAGGATTGCAGACGAATTGATATCCAGACGGAGGAATGTGAGGACTGGATAGTATGGAACTTTGTGGACCTGCCACTCTACTGGGAGTCAGGTTGTTTTGTTTGGTGAAATTGTTACTTTATTTTGGGAGTGTAACCGGTACGGGTACAGATTGTTTTATGTTTGGTTTCACAGTATCGTTTGATACTTGTATTGTTTCCTGTACTATCGGTTGATACACAAATTGTTTTATGTTTGGTTTCACAGTATCGTTTGATGCTTGTATTGTTTCGTGTGCTATCGGTTGATACACATATTGTTTTATGGTTGGTTTTACAGTATCGTTCGATACTTGAAGTGTTTTGTGTGCTATCGGTTGATACACACCTTGTTTTGCAATATCGCTCATACTGGAGATAAGCGATATACTCTATTTAAAAACCACTGGTTTCCACGATGGGAACAGCAGACTTTGACTGACAGTATTCTTAATATACTTGGTTGAACGGTTACTTCTTTGATCTCCTATTACACCCTGTTCGAAGCCTCCTTTAGCAAGCTGCTTGCTTCTTGTTGATCAAGAAGCCAGCTGCTCCTATCGTACCACCACGTGACTAGGGCCTGGCCCGAACACGTTACAGCGTCCATTGTGCTAAGAAAACAGCTAGCACTGAAGGTAGTGGAAGGAGGTCAGTGGGGCAGAAGAGTCCATAATCAGATTCTGGCCAATGAGTTGTCCTGGGTTAAGGATCAATCTATTCCTATGCCTGGTCCAGGGAAACATAGTAAAGTGATATCATTGTTGGAAGATCCTGACATGATTCTCACTGGTTGATCATATATTCTACAAGTTGGTAAAAGTAGGTTATTCTTCCTTTTATATTTCATGTTTAAGGCTTGTTATGAAAGACACCCTATTACTAATAATCGAATACAGAACTTACAGCCTGCAGATTAGCAAAGAGAATTACAATCTGCCGAAAAGAAGCAAGGTAGGATGATGATATTACCAACTGATGAGTAAATAACCTAGCCCATGAGGTCAAGAAAACAATTGGATCCTAAATGGCAAGAAGGTAGCTACACAAACTGAGCTTTAACTATAAGAACTGTCGAAAAGAAGTCTATAGCGATGGATATGAAAGAGACAATGTTAAAGCATATGAAAATAACATATTTCTGTCACGAATGACAGCATAGCAAGGCAAATTCCTACTCTGGAATGAGAAACTCCCAGAGATTTCAAAACCACTACATCTCTCAGGCATTGTCCAGCCCCTTATGCTTGTTACTCCAGACAAGTGTACATTTAATTCCAATAATGGATAACATTATATCTAGATCCATCCAGAGCATCAGCCTCTGTGAAAGAAAGGTCATGGTCAAGGAGTACATCTTTTGGACTTCCTTACACCAATAGGACGATTGGGAGATGGAGATGCTTGTGTAATAATGAAATGTGGAGGTGATAAATGGTGGAATAGAGATCAATTGCTTGACCAAGTAATCAGCAAAGTAATTCCTGTATTTGAGAGGCAGTTTCTAGGGTGTAAAGGATTATTTACTTTTGACAATACCAGGAATCATCCCAAGTTTGCAGATGATGCTCTTCAGGTTTCAGAAATGAATCGTGAGCCTAGTAGGAAGCATGCCAAACAAATGCATGATACCTATGTCATTGATGTCAATCATCCTAATAGTAGCTATATCCAATCTCTCACATCGCCTGATAGCACACCTAAAGAGTTACAAATTGTGCACACTGAACGTGGCTTATGGTCTACAAATGAAGAGCGATTTCTTGTACCATGTTCCATTAGAACAAGGACAGGAACGTCAACAAAACTAAATCCTTGGTGCTTTGTTGGTAGGAGTTGTTGGGCTCATGCACTTCTAGCTACTCAGCCTGATTTTCAAGGTCAGAAGAGTCAGATTGAGGAGGCAATTCTCTAGGCAGGCCAGGAGATTATATTTTATCTTGTCTTTCATTGTGAACTAAATTTCATTGAGTCCTTTTGGAGATCTGCAAAGCTTTATACATGCGAGAGCTGAGAATACGATTTTGAACCATCAAAGTGCTTGGTTCAAGAAGCCTTGAGCGCTGTTCCAAATGAGTTAATATGGAAATACTGGGTATGCACTAACTGAATCATGGATGCTTATCCCTCTGAAATTGTATATGCCTCACCTGACTATGAAAGCATGATTTATGGGAGATATTGCTCTCATCATCATATAAGTAGTATTCATGAAAACCAATGTAATTAAATATATCAGTTTTCTCTTTCTTGTTACTATTATAGATTCTCAGTCTAAATAATCTGTAAATAATGCTAAATGAGAATATATTTTGCATTTAACTACAATCCAAATATAACTATTTTTCCAATTAAATATACCTAACCCAGCTCATATAAGCATAACATTGTGAATCCCCATAGGTACACATTCTGGGTGACCCCCACCATACTATTTATAACTCACAGACTTCCAGTATCTTCTACAGGATATAGTAATCATGTAGTGCTCTAATGGGCACTACTCATGACCACTATCTCAAATCCACCTTACCTGTGGTAGGAATCGTGCTTTTAGTGCCTCTGCACTTCTCTTAAAGAGCCTATGGTATTGGGGATATGTTCAGGTATAATAGGTATAAAACTCTCCCAGTCAGCACAGCACTACCCAGGACTACCTTCAAGACCCCCCTGGTTAACTCCTGTGAACCCTGTCAGTTTTGGTCTGTTTTACTCTGAACAACTTGGAGGAGGTACCTCATCTTCCATCCTATGCTCTCTTGGCAATCCTGTGAACAGCTTACGGTCAGACAGACAGCTACGATGCATATGGTGTTGCATGCACATCTACAAAGATTCCCATTTGCTAGACTACAGACAACTACACAACCACTTACCCATGACGTCCGGGCCTCATGGCAGGGCTGGAGTGGTCCGATAGGAATAATGTCTCCAATTTACTCCTCCTTTGAAGCTATGTAGCTCACCCAATAGCATCTCCTGGAACACCAGATTCCAGTATTAGGTATGGCTTGGCATGACCAACATTGTGGTTATTTCCCCTGAACTCCTCTAAGTACTTCGTATTGTCAGGTCGGGTAAGCCAGACTCCTAGGTAGGGTAACCCATGTCCCAAGGCATGGTATGATACAAAGCGTCTCAAGGAGGGACCAAGGCTGTTGTATCCTATAATGCTACTTATTTATCCGCGTAAAGGGTTACAAATTCTAGAAACATATTTTGGAAGTTCTATGTTCAATCCAGGCTACACTCTAAGTTTTTATTATATTTATCCAATATGCTAGTAGTGTTTCAAATCATATTTGGTATTTATATAAACATTCAGACAAAGGTGCCTTGTTTATTAATACATTCTGTACCATAAAGGTTTAAATTTAAAATAATTGTGCAAAAGTTTGATATAATAAGGAATCGAACTGCTATACTACAAATACCATCCTTAATCAGAAAACTGTGAACACTGATTGATAAGTGGCGTTACAGGATGTAACGGCCCTGGTCCACCTTTGAGATGCTTTGCATCATAACTTACTCTGCAGGTCAGGGTAACTTTGTCCTGTTATCCTGTCTATTCTTACAGTAGAGATAGACTTCTCTTCTTTTTACCCAGTTATCCAGCCAAGTAACCTAACTTGTCCTCACAAATCCTTAAGTATGCCAACACGTCCTACAGGGGTATACTTAAGTGCCAAAGTGCCTTGTATGTTTTACGGTTTATAACCAAACGTGGACTGTCATGCTAGGTGTAACGGGGGCACCCCTAGGAAGATGGATCCCAAGGTTACGACCGCACCAAACAACTTCAAACTTATCGCCAAAAGTTCACACAGATGTAAGAGTAAAGTAGACGGTAAAACTTAATATCGTTAAGCCTAACGCTCCACTCAATTAAGGTCTCGAGAGGATTGATTGTTGGAGTAGGAGAGTTCTCGCATAGACTTTCAGGTAGTTTTATCTTATGCCAGAAACTCCCCCATCAGTTTACTCCAACTGTTCGAGCACACCCTTCTCCGCTAAGGGCGGTCCGACACGTCTCCTGACACCCCCTTCGGGCATGTATGTGTCGACCCGCTCTAGTCGGCGTTCACCATATGTGCATATCGTTTCTGCGGCGCATTTCCATTCTGCCCGCCGGAGTGAAAACCTCTGCGCATCGGGGACTTGCCAGTGGCTAACTGTCAAGACCCCTTGCTGAACTAGACTATCTATGACACCCTTCCCATGCGCGTTGATTTCTTCTTGACGCCGGAAGCTACCGTGAGCGGTTTATCTATCTACTATTTACGAGTCTCGGGCTTCCGGTGTCTTCCGCAGGGTACGGTGGTCCAGGAGTGATCCAATGGGCGCTACCCACGACCACTACCTCGGATACACCTTACCTGCGGTAGGAATCATGCTTTTAGTGTCTCTGCACTTCCCTCTCAGAGCCTATGGCGTTGGGGACATCCTTGGGCGTGGTAGGTGCAAAACGTTCCCAGTCGTCCCGGCACCACCCGGGACTACCTTCGGGACCCCCACGGTTAACTCCCGTTAACTCCGTCAGTTTTGGTCCGTTTTACTCCGAACAACTTGGAGGAGGTACTCCACCTTCCACCCTATGCCCCCTTATATATCCTGCGAACAGCTTACGGTCGACCGGACGGCAGCAACGTATACGGTGTTGCAAGCGGGTCTCCAAAGATCCTCCTTTGCTAGACTGCACACAACTACATAACCGTTTGCCCATGACGTCCGGGCCTCAAGGCGGGGCCGGAGGGGCATGATAGGAATAATGTCTTCAATTTACAGCTTCTTCGTAGCTGCGTAGCTCGCCCAATAGCATCTCCCGGAACCCCAGATTCCAGTATTATGCATGGCTTCGTGTGACAAACATTCCAGTCATTTTTCCCAAACTCCCCGAGGGACTTCGTATTGGCAGGTAGGGTAACTCAGGTCCTTGAACAGGGTAATCCAAGCCTCAAGGCAGGGTAACCCTGTTCTGTGGGTAGGGTAATCTTGTCCGGTGGACAAGTGGATTTTCTCCTGTTACCCTATCTATCCCTCTTCCGGGGATAGACACACTCGGCCTTTCTCTAGTTACCCAGCCTAGCTGTGTATTGGCCCTTCATAGGTCCCTAAGTACGCTGACACCAACCTTGGGCGTAGCCATGTACCTAAATACTTGTGTCCACTAAGTCTGCTCATCTCGGAGCCCGGGCCATCGGGTCTCCGTAGGTCAAGTACTCACTTGCCTGCCGGTTCCTCCCAGTTCGCCTCCGAGCTACCTGTATGGGTGTAGGTTCCGGCTGCCATAGCTCACGTATGCTGGGTCGTTACACTAGGTGGTAGCCGACTCTAAGGACATGGGAGTCTAGACTAAGACTCAATACATGACGAAGCGATTGCTAGAAAGGCTCACTTGAGCTTTTGGAATAGAAGTATGATAAGAAGTATATTGTATGACAAATATATTGATAATATCTCTTCTCCATTGTGGATAATTCTTGCAAAAGTGTGCGAGGCACCTCAATATTTATATTCCGTGTCTGGGTGTTCGTGGGCTTTCTAATTTTCTCCGGCTCCTCTGGTATGAATTTCCTAGACCCTGAAAACCTTTACCCCACTGGACTCTGAGTTCCTCAAATAGTGGAGAGGGTGTAATCACCCCTCTCCTCATATTGTCCTTTCTATCCATAGTCACTCGAACCCTTTCGCAGTAGCAAACAATTACTAGTTCTTTCTCAGCATATGGAGTGGTGTAACGGGGGCACCCCAAGGAAGATGGATCCCAAGGTTGCGACCGCACCGACAACTTCAAACTTATCGCCAAAGTTCACAAAGATGTAAGAGTAAAGTAAACAGTAAAACTTAATATCGTTAAGCCTGATGCTTCACTCAATTAAGGTCTCAAGAGGATTGCTTGTTGGAGTAGGAGAGTTCTCGCATAGACCTTCAGGTAGTTTTATCTTATGCCAAAAACTTCCCCATCAGTTTACACCAACCATTCGAGCACACCCTTCTGCGCTAAGGATGGTCCGACACATCTCCTGGCACACCCTTCGGGCATGCATGTGTTGACACACTCTAGTCGGCGTTCACCTTATGCTGTTATCGTTTCTGCACTGCATTTTCCATTTTGCCCGCAGGAGTGAAAACCTCTGCGCATCGGTATCTTGCCAGTGGCTAACAGTCAAGACACCTCACGAACTAGACTATCTATGACACCCTTCCCATATGCCTTGATCTCTACTTGACTCCAGAGGCTACAGTGAGGGGTTTATCTATCTACCATCTACGGGTCTCAGGCGTCTAGTGTCTTCCCCAGGGCACGGTAGTCTGGGAGTGATCCAATCGGCGCTACCCATGACCAATTCCTCGGATCTGCCTTACCTGGGGTAGGAATCATGCTTTAAGTGTCTCTACACTTCCTTTTCAGAGCCTATAGCGTTGGGAGCACTTGTGGGATTGGTAGGTGTAAAACTCTCCCAGTTGCCCGGGCACCACACGGGACTACCTTCAGGACCCCCACGGTTAACACCCGTTAACTCCGTCGGTTTTGCTGCGTTTTACTCCGACCAACTTGGAGGAGGTACTCCCCCTTCCACCCTATGCCCCCTTGTATATTCTGCGAACTGCCTGCGGTCGACCGGATGGCAGCGACGTATACGGTGTTGCAAGGGTGGCTGCAAAGATTCCTCTTTGCTAGACTGCACACAACTACACATGCATTTGCCCATGACGTCCGGGCCTCAACGTGGGGCCGTAGGGGTATGATAGGAATAATGTCTTCAATTTACAGCTTCATCAAAGCTACGTAGCTCGCCCAATAGCATCCCCCGGAACCCCAGATTCCAGTATCATGCATGGCTTCGCGTCACAAACATTCCTGTCAATTTTCCCGAACTCCCCAAGGGACTTCATATTGAAAGGTAGGGTAACTCAGGACACTGGGCAGGGTACCCTGATCCCGAGGGTAGGGTAACCTGGTCCAGTGGACAAGATAACTTTTCCCTGTTACCCTGTCCATCCCATCACCAGCGATTGACATTTCTGGCCTGGTGCCGCCTTGATATGCTCAATGCCTAGCGACCGACACTGTTCCCTCCACACATGTAACTCCAATCGTGGGTCCGCATCGCTTACTAGAGATTATGGGTAGCCATGGGGTATAAATATTTTGTTGCGTAGAAGTTCCCAGGTTGTTATTGCTGTTACTTTCTTTTTTGTTGGTATAAGCTACTTGAATCCTGAAAACCTATCCATCGCAACTAGGATCATGTCATATCCCCATGAATTGTGAAAGGGTCCCACAAGGTCAATGGCTATTGATTCGAAGATTTCTGATAGCAGGGTAATTCTCTGAGCCTTTCCTCCTGGCAATTTTGTAGTCTCCTTATTTACCTGGCATGTGTGGCACTGGGTTACATACACTCTAAAGTCCTTCCCCATTTCAGGCCAAAATAGGTACTCCGTTGCGTACCGTAAGTTTCCTTCAACACTGTGGTGGCCTTTGTTGTGAATTTCGCTAATGACATATCCTCTTAACGTCATATTTCCGTATGCTGGTCCTTTCAGGATATACAGGCAATCTTGCCTATATCTGGTTTTTGCGTATACTATTCAGTTTGCAACCTTGTAAGTGGACAAATCTCCTGTGGAGTCCGCATTCTCATTTACCTTCTTCCAAATTGGTTCTTTCCGGTATGCTGCTACCATGTGTGCTTAGACCGTTCCGATCATTTCATTGACTATTTGTAAGGTCTCGCGTTTGTCTTCTATCTCACCCCCTCCGGTTGTCTGAGGTAGGTCTTCCTCCTTGTTGTCTTCCATGACATCGTATAGCCCGCGCCGGTATTCTGTCATAGTCGGGAGCATTACCCAGACTAGTGTCTCATTGGCAAGGCTTTCTAGCCTTTCCGCTCGTCTAATCAGTGGTGGGCTATCAGGTCCTGGCATTCGAAATGCCGCTATAGTCTCGGTTGTAAGATTCTCTATTGGTTCAGGCTCCGCCATTTGGAATGCCTGGGCTTCTGGGTTTAGTAGTACCAGTATCGTACAAGATCTGGGCGTCGGCTGGGGAAGTGTGGATGGCCCTTCTCCCGCACTTGTTGGTCTTCCGCCGATCGTTTGTTGCCATTCCCAGTCCTTGATTTTGAGGGACTCCGGAGGGCTCGGGTCGATTTCTGTACTTGGAGGGCTTGGTCCTTCACTAAGCGAGTGAGGGGTCGATTTTCTCCCTCGTCTGGGATGGTTGTTTGTGAATTTGATTGCGGTTTGGTGATATGGGCAATTATCCACATCACAGTGTAAGTAGTGTAATACGCTATATTGGAGTTCTTCCGGTGGCGTACTTCGCAGGGTACACCGGTCACCCCAATTGTTTCCTGCAGTGATCAAGCAGGGGCTTTCGGGTGGTACAGGG
>PYWC01000016.1:2509854-2539212 GCA_003182015.1 Tuber magnatum | reverse complement strand
CACTAGAAGCAGGATTCCTACCACAGGTAAGGTGGATCCGAAGTGGTGGTCATGGGTAGCGCCCATTGGACCACTCCCGAACCACCGCATCCTGCGGAAGACACCAGAAGCCCGAGACTCGTAAATAGTAGATAGATAAACTGCTCACGGTAGCTTCCGGGGTCATGTAGAAATCAACGCACATGGGAAGGGTGTCATAGATAGTCTAGTTCAGCAGGTGTCTTGACGGTTAGCCACTGGCAAGTCACCGATGTGCAGAGGTTTTCACCCCCGCGAGCAGAATGGAAATACGCCGCAGAAATGAGATGTGCATATGGTGAACGCTGACTACAGATTGTCGACACATGCATGCCCGAAAGGGGTGCTAGGAGACGTGTCGGACCACCCTTAGCGGTGAAGGGTGTGCTCGAATAGTTGCAGTCAAGTGATGGGTGAGTTTCTGGCATAAGATAAAACTACTTGAACATCTATGCAAGAACTCTCCTACTCCAACAGTCAATCCTCTCGAGACTTTAATTGAGTGAAGCGTCAGGCCTAACGATATTAAGTTTTACCGTTTTCTTTATTCTCACGTCTGTGTGAACTTTTGGCGATAAGTTTGAGATTGTTCGGTACGGTCGCAATCTTGGGATCCATCTTCCTAGGGGTGCCCCCATTACATGCGTAGACTATTCTCGTGTCGTATTTTCCCAAGGTACTTAGCCATCTCACTTGCTTTCTGCTTGGGTTTTTTGCCGTTCGCAGGTGTGTCAAGGGTTGGTGGTCTGTAACTATTGTAAAGGAATTGCCCATTAGTACATTGTGGAACCCATTAAGAGCTTCCACTATTGCTAAGGCCTCTTTATCGGTGGTCCCCTGGTTCATCTGAGCGTTGGTGAACTTTCTGCTATGTAATGCGGCTGGTCGTGCCGTCTTATAAGTGATTCCCTGTCCCACCCATGCTCCGACTCCTAAATCTGAGGCATCCGTAACCAACCAAATTGGTTTCTTGTTTCATACGTCTATTGGTCGCATGACTTGGTGATCAATGATTGGCTTTCGGATCATATCAAATACGGTTTGGTGGGTTATTGTCCATACCAATTCGGCATTTCCTGTTAAGTCGGTTAGCGGTACCGTTGATCTAGCATAGTGTGCAAGAAACTGGGCCACATAATTCACTATTCCAAGGACTCGTTGTAACTCCTTCTTGTTTTTTGGTGTCTCCCATCCTGCAATGGAAGATATTTTCTGGGGGGAGGCATGTATTCCTTCTTTGTCCACTATATGTCCTAATACTTACTGCTTATCCACAAAAAGTACTGGCTTCCTTTTGCTCGCAAAAACTTTTGCTTTTCTAAGCCGATCACATACTTGGGGTATGTGTCCCTCGTGTTCCTCAGGTGTGTCTGAAAATATAAGAATATCATCAATGTATACCCATACAAAATGATGTAAATATTCGCTTAGAAGGTCCTGCATTATTCGCCTAAATGTTGCTAGTGCATTCATGTCTCCTTGTAGCATCACTTTGCTCACAAATCCTCCAAACGGGGTTTTGAAGGAGTTGAACTTAACACTGTCCTTGTCCACCCGTGTTTGGAAGTTAGCGTCACTTAGGTCGATCTTACTCCTGAATTTTGCTCGCCCTATTCGGTTAAGGATCTGCTGTTGGTTTGGGATTGATGGACTATCCATGATCGTGTTATCGTTTCTCACTTTCTGGTCCACCAGGGGGCAGATCCTTCCATCTGACTTTGGTTGTACAAATATAGGCACTGCTCCAGGTACCTCTTGTCGTACAATCACTCCACTTCGTAATTTCTCGCTTATCCAGTTCATGAGTTTTTCCTTGTAGACTTCTGGAATCAAGTATGTTGGTTGGTTTCGTAGGTCGGTTGGATCCTTTAGCCAAATGTGGTGGCTAATCTTACGCACTGGGGGTAGCGTTTCAGGGACTTTGTCCAGGAATACATCCTGGTATTCTTCCAACAATGTTTTTGTGGTGGCATCTGACACAGCGGCTCGGAATTCCCCGCTTGTTGGTTTGCATAGCACACGTAGTTTGACATCGGGAAATTCCACTGCCATATCCCCACACCTGATAAGAGTATTAGGTCTTTTCAGGAAAGGCATTCCAACCAGGCCATCGTACTTTGCTAAGTTCCCTACCAACATCTCCTGATTTGTCCATTTTTTTTTCCCGATTCCTGCGGTCAGTCCACATTTCTTGTGGCTTGTAGAGCGGGATCCTTTCATAGCCATATTGACTGTTGTTGGTTGAGGTAGAGGCTCCGTAGGGATGCCATGGGTAGAGATAAAGGTGGCGCTGACTATGTCGCAGCCGATGGTTCCCGTGTCGAATAATACCTTTGCTGAGTGGCCTTCTATATGAATCATTCCTTCAAGGGCATCACGTAGCTTGATTGCCAGTGTTGGTTGCGTTCACAGGCTTTCCATTTCCGCTGAGTTAATTTCCACTCCGTCATATTCGGTTGCTTCCTTGTGGTTTGTGCTAGCCTCTCGCGTAGCGGCCTTTCATTTTCCTTTTTTGGAATGGCAATCCTTTGCGTAGTGCCCCTTTTTCCCGCATTCAAAACATTTGTCTTCCTCACGGCGTTTCTGCTTCTTGTCTTTCTTGTTCCTTGAATCCTTGCGGCATAGTTTTTCCTTTTTCGTATTATCCCGCGATGATGATCCTTTCCTGTTTCTTTGCTCTAGTACCTGGGTCCGGTAAACTCCTGTTTTGTATAGGATGGCGTCTTTCCGTTCGGCCCGCTTGACTGTTTTGTCAAAGGAATCACCCTCCTCCTCCATGGGTTCTACCTCCTGTTGTAGCCTGGGGTGCATTGCTTCATACAATCTTTGTCACAGCGTATACTGAGACACCGTCCCAGTAGGCAATCGTCTATGATACATTAAGCGATCCATTGCGACCAAGGTTATTCTTTCGGTTTTTGCCATTTCGTACTTGCTGGATATCCTTTAACTTTTTGTATAGTTGTTCCATGTTTCGCGAGGATTGGAATCTCTCTCTCAAGTATTTTAACAGAGTTGTTCCTCGGATCTTTTCCCCACTTTCATAGTGGTTCATTGCTTGGTAGTATGCTTCTTCCGCCTTCCCGGTACAGAAGCTTCTATAGTATGCTCCGCTTCCTTCCTTAGCTTTGTCCACTCCATGTAGGACCAAGTAGTGAGAGGTTGTTATAACCCACCGGTCAAATACTTCAGGTTTTAAGTCGTCCTTTTCACGCGAGAACGAGGGTGGCAGCGGAAGTTTGATTTTAGGCCCCGTTCGCCCAGCCTGGGGGCTGGGCGGTCCGGCAGATTCACCTTCGGACATATTGTGTTCGGACTTTTTGACACTCGAGCTGTTATCTGAGGAGCTTTCTGGAGAGTCGCTGGGGAATTTGTCTGGTGACTGCCTTGCTACCGAGTGATCTGCTGTTTCTTCATCGCCTTCTTCCTTCTTAGGTGTCCCAACAAATATGCTGTCTGTCTTCGCTGGTTGCGCCGGTGCCTTTCCTTTGCTGGGGCTGGGGGGAAATAGCCCAGGAAGACTAGTTGCTGCCTTGGCTAACTCGTCAGTCGACTGGTTAAAGGACTGCTAGGCCAAGTCTCACGCTAGTTGTCGTTCTGCTTCGTCAATCGAGAATCCGCTCTTTGGCCTTTTTAGTTTCTTGGGTTGTCTTTTCTTAGTAAGGCCTTCTCGTGGGACCTGCTTCCCACTTCAAGTCTCCAGTGACTCAATGGTGTCGTGTTGGTGGAGCCGAACTCCTCATGGTTGTGCCGCTCCCCTATGCTAGCTTCGCTTATTGGACTTTTAGTAGGTTGATCGGACCAGGTCCCTGCAGGTTCCTTAACCACTTGCTGTGGTTAAAAAAATGTGACCTGTTCAGGCAAGGCCCTGGTCACGTAGCAGTACAATAGGAGCAGATGGCGTCGTGGTCAACACGAAGCGAGCACTGCTTGCTAAGGGAAGCTTCGAACAGGGTGTAATAGGAGATCAAAGAAGTAACCGTTCAACCAAGTATATTTAAGAATACTGTCTGTCGAAGTCTACCCTTTCCATCGCAGATATCAGTGGTCTTTAACTACCACATATCGCTTATCTCCAGTATGAGCGATATTGCAAAACAATGTGTGTATCAACTGATAGCACACGAAACAATTCACGTATCAAACGATACCGTGAAACCAAACATAAAACAATGTGTGTATCAACCAATAGCACATGAAACAATACAAGTATCAAACGATACTGTGAAACCAAACATAAAACAATGTGTGTATCAACCAATAGCACATGAAACAATAAAAGTATCAAACGATACTATGAAACCAAACATAAAACAATGTGTGTATCAACCGATAGCACACGAAACAATAAAGGTATCAAACGATACTATGAAACCAAACATAGAACAACCTAGTACCCGTACCGGTTACACCATCATCAGACTCTACCTTATTATGCCTCAAAGTGTGCGTGAATGATCCTCTCTTGGGCATTATTCTCACATCAGGATTTTCCTCTGCATTTCTCCACCAAGAGACTTAAAATTCAGTCTTGCTACCTGTATGGCAGCCGGGGACTCCTATTGGAGTAGCCCACCTCCCCCTAGTTAGGATCCATCTGTTGGCACAGCTGAGTGATCTTTGCATGTGTTTATCTCCACAACCCACTGACCAATTTAGTTCATTTGATCTCGTCCAAGTAGCCGAGAATTCTCTCTTGAGCATCTTACAAAATCCCCCCTGCCGGCGCCCTTTGGTGGTAGCATAAATGAGGGTTTTGTGCTGGTATCGTATTGGTAGAAATCAACTCATTCCACAAATGCTCTGACATACTCTGGAATCAAACACATGACCTTTTGCCAATGGTCACCTGACATGTCCATTTCACTACACCAGTTCATCTTATATGTAACACATCAGTCTTCTATTGGTCAAGCTCTTGCTTGCCTTACTATTCCTACCAGTCTGCCTCAGGGCCACCTGCATGGGTCTAGGTTCAGTCTACTATAGCTCACATATCCTGGGTCATAACAGTTCTTGTGAAGGAATCCTCCTGGCCGTTTTGCCTATTCACCTTGGCCAGTATTTTAAAAGCAATGATTTTGGAGTACTTGGAGCCAGAATTTCCTTAGTATTTGACTCCAGCTAGGATGCCCTAGTCTATTTACTACCTGTTGCCTCTTGATTCTATATGCCAACCATCTTGAATTAGAAACTTAAATTGTATTTATACAAAGTAGAAGTATATTTACATACTGGAATTATAGACTTAGTTTGTTGTACTAATTTCTTTTGAGTTCACTATTTTTGACACCACAATGTACTGGCCTTATCAGGTGTCCACCACTTGGTTATACTTGGACTAGTAATTGAGGACATATTGGCTGCTTATTGTAAACTATATGCAACAGGAAACTCTATGGCTAGTTGCTTGGAACTACCAACAACAGCATTTTGAGCAGACAAAAGCTCTTGTACTGGAATAGCCTGCTCTACAAGCATTTTAGCTTACTGAAGTCTTTTACGATAAGCATAACTGTGTAAGGTTGACAGATTTGGAGTTCTATTAAAGGCTGATTTTAAGCCTAGCTTTTTGTGGTCTCACTTGGGTGTCAGGACGGCTGAAGGTGCTATAACTAGTGAGTCTGAGTCCATATTGGTGTTCATCTATCTATTTGAAGGCTATCAGTTAAGCTGAGTTTGTTTTAGATATGAGAGGGCAGGTAATACAATAAATATGATAGTGTGTTCAAATTATTGAATTATATAAATAACTTTGCTGAATATGAGGAGGAGAGAATTTGGACTATAAAGTGGAGTCAAAAAGCAAGAAGGTATGAGATAACCACAAGTAATCAATTCTGAGATTGACTTTAATATGAGTAGTGCAATCTTATTAATTTTACAGGTTAGAAATCCACAGAATATTTTATGATAGTACTCCAGTTATATTGTCTTATGAAGGCTAAGGTATAAACCCCACAACCCCATATTACTCATTTGATTTACCCTAATATACTAAGCTTGCATCCCCGTTGCATTAGACTTGGGGAATGTTATAGATGGCCAGCACCATAGTACTAACATGACGGTGAGACCTGTACTTTTTATTTGTCAGAAAGTCTAAATCTCTCTGCTGGAAAAGAATTGTAGGTAGAATATGAATATGGGAATAAGAAGTATGAAAATTAAGATACTATTAATTTATAATATTGTTGTGAACAAAAGTTAACATTTTATTACAGAGACAGGATTTAGGGTACAGTGTTAGTTTCTTAGAGGACTGTGCGTTACATGTTGCATGGAGCACGGCATACCTTTCGAGTGCAAGGCACCATAGTACCGGAGGTGCCGGTATATAGGCTGTGGAAGCGGGGAACGCGCCTCTTAGTTTGGTGAAACTTTTTCTGCCCACTGCTTTGGAATTTGATCCGTGGGGCTGTTTTCCCACGCTCGAACCTGCTCTGCTGCTCCCTCACCGTAAGATTGGGAACCGCGACTCTATCCTCTATTCGTATCAACCACCATGCTCCTCACCAATTCCCCGTCGGGTAGGATTCTGTGGGGCCAGGGGGAGAGGGGTATAACTTGGGTGCGATAGGGAATGACCACTAGCTTCAAACCTTTTCTCTCGGGTTCTATAGATTCTAAAGTGTTTGTCAGTGAGGAGAAGCGCCGAAACCGAAACTACTCATTTTTTGTTCGAGAATTAGCTTTTATACATCGCAGGGCTCGGGATTTCACTGAAACAGGGATTGCTGCCTTATATGGTGGTTTGAGCACTGTTCCGGCCAATTGGGATTATCTACGTCCATGCATTGATCCTTGAGTGAGTAAGTATTAAACGTATTAAACTAAAGAGACCGACAAGGCTAATAGGGGTCATTCTCAATTCTTTAGTTGGACTGACAGGCTACGGCACGGTTAAATGGAAAGCCCACCTCCTCGTGCTGTAATGAAGTGCTCGTTGGGTATCAAGCAAGAAAGCTGATCAATAATTAATTTTGAGACATTGTATCGTTCTGCCCTCATTGTCCTTGAAGTAACTTTTGGTGCATAATATCATGATACCAGATGTTGCATATTATTAGAATCGAGAGGATGGAATAAAGTTACGTGTAGGTGTCATTCCCAAATATTTGCGTCGTGCCCAGGTGAACGCGGGCCGCTATCTTTAAGCTTGCGTGCCCTCTTTGGAGCAACGGTTTATTCTCGTTTCCCAAGTTCCCTCCAAGATGCGCTTACAACCACAATCAGACATGGCTTCACGTACAGTTTTTCTTCTTTTTTTCGTGAACCTTTTTGTGTCATGGGTTTCTGCCGCCCCATTGACTAGCGAGCGAGTTCTCGCTGTTATAGAGGAGCAGTCTGATAGTGCCAAGTATTCACAGTTTTTAGCGGGCCTTAAAGGTAAGGCTCTGGTTAGCTTCTTTGGAATTGTGAACTTGTTTTGCTAAATCAGCCTATTCTTTGACTGCAGGGAGAGGTTTTGATGTCAAGCTCGAGTCCGTGAAGAAAGACACACTGGCGCTGTTTAAGCACGGAGAGAAGGTTTGGGATCACGTTATTCTGTTTCCACCGAAGTTTAAAGGTGATATCATGCCCCTTTCTCCTAGCCTCCCCAAAACCATTCTGACAAAGTTTGAATAGGATACGGACCCGCCCTTACCCCCCAGCAATTGCTCGAGTTCACCAAGCTCGGAGGAAATGTTCTGATCCTCACTTCGCCTTCCAGTATCCCCGAACAGATTCGTGAGCTCGCCCGTGAGCTCGACATTGGTCTTCCTCCAAAGGACTACATTGCCGTTGATCATTTCAACTATGATACCGTTTCCAATTCGGAGAAGCATGACGTTGTCTTGGCCAATCGACCCGCCGTTTCTCCCGCTGTCCATAACTACTTTAGCGGAAAGCAGGACGATTTGATTGCGTTCCGTGGTGCCGGACACACTCTTGGCAACGGACCGTTGTTGGTACCTATCCTTACTGCCTCGAGAACAGCCTACGCGTACGATAGCAAAGAAGATTTTGCTTATGCCCAGGATCCCTGGGCAGCTGGCACTCAAATGCAGTTTGTTTCGGCCATGCAAGCGAGAAATAATGCCAGAATTACTCTTGTCGGAAGCGCTGATATGTTCTCCGATGAATTCTTCGACATGAAGGTCCAGAAGCCTGGATCAACGGAATCACAAAAGACTGCCAACAAGGAGTTTTGCAAAGATGTTGCCGCCTGGACCTTCGGGGAGAAGGGTATCGTCAAGGTCAATGCTATTAGGCACTATCTATCTAATGAGCCCAATGCCCCTGTCAATCCAAACATGTACAGAGTCAAGAACGATGTGGTATGTACGAGCTATGGTTTATATTATGGAACCATGTTGCTAACTGTTTCGCAGACTTTTGAAATCGAGCTTTCTGAGTACGATGTCGACCGCTGGGTTCCCTTCAAGGTTCCCTCAGGCGACAGCCTCCAGCTTGAGTTCACCATGCTTGATCCATACTACCGGGTTCCACTTCTTCCTGCATCTACTTCACCTAACTATACTACCTACACCACCTCTTTCAAAATTCCGGACCAGCATGGTGTTTTCGCTTTCAGAGTGAACTACAAGCGCCCATACATCACCTACGTTGATGAGAAGTATAGTGTCACTGTTAGGCACTTTGCTCATGACGAGTATACTAGGAGTTGGGATATTAGTGGCGCCTGGGTCTGGATTGCCGGCATTGCGGTAACTATCACTGGGTGGATTGGGTTCTGCGCTTTATGGCTCTGGAGCGCACCGGCTGCTGCTAGGGTGGGGTTGAAAAAGACGGAATAGAATGTTGCGTTTTTTGTGAGGATTTTCTTTTCTTTTTGATAGGGCTATGTATTATTAAAAGGTGGTTAAATATCCGAACGATGGTGTTGGACTGGGACGGCAGCTTCAAGTGCCTTTTGAACGGTATCGCGAGATGGATTGTGACGCTCGGGCTGACTCGAGGTGTGGATATTATTGTTTATGAGGTAATTTTACAAGCCTTATGGTGTAGGAATCTTTCGATGATTCCATACAATCCTGTCTGTAACCTCCTTCGGCATACAATAAACAGGATCAACCTCTCTGAGTCCCTCATAGCCCAACAAACTCAAACCAGCAAGCCCAAAGACTGTGTGAAAAACATCCGCGACATCACCCTTCCTGTCGGCAATCCCTCCATTCTCTTCGTCCTGACAAGAAAGTATAAACTCGACTAGCTTCTCCTTATCAATCCAATGCAATCTCCCAATCATAGCCATACTGCTCAACACCCACCAGGAATAACACACATCTTCCAGCTTCTCCGGTCGTCCATTAAGCCCTCCATTCGGCAGCTGCCTCTCGCACAGCCAGTCCCCCAGTAGGTTAACCTGATCCTCCGACAACGACTTCTCAAAGACTCCTGCAATCTTCAATGCTCCAACACAAGTGAATATCTGTCCGGCATGGCTTTCAGCCCCCGGCGCCATCCCAAACCCTCCATCAGCGTTCAAACACCTAAGCACAAACTCCACCGCCCCCTCCACCGAGACCCCGGGCGCACCACCCAACCTCCCGAGTAGCGACAGCGTACTCAACGCACAGTAGACAAATCTAGAATCTACCTCCCCCCATTCGTCGCCCGAAAAGCTTCCGTCGGGATTCTGTAGCTTGGAGACGTATTCGACAACTTTACCACCGTCTATTTCATCGAGTGCATCTATTGTAGCGAGTATTTGAATGCCGGAGAGGGTGTACAGGAGGTGCGGGTCGTGTCCGGGTGAGGCGCCGAGGCCACCGGAGGAAGGGTGGTAGCAGGACTTTACAAAGGCGATGGTTTCGGAACGGGGGAGGGCTGTTGGGTGGTTGAGGAGGTGGAGGGAGGTGAGGCCCCAGTAGATGCCTGAGAGGCGGAGGTGCGAGGTTAAGTGGTAGTCTAGGCGGTCGCGCTTGGTGTCGAGGGATTGGATGTAGACTACGTGTTTAGAGGTTAGGAGAGTGGAGGCCATGACTGTAGTTATTGCTTTGTTGGATCTGTGGAAGTATGGGAGGGGGGGGGTACTCGAGTATGTGTGTTGGAAGAGAGGCGAAGGATATCATAGCTTACGGATTACCCTATGGTATTTGTGGCGGATTATTGTTTTTCCTGATCTGGTTTGACCCCGCACAAAAATTGGGGCTGCCAGGCGAGGACTTTTGGAGGATTTTAGGAACTGAGGGATCCTTTGATTTTGCGCTATAATTCCCGCTCTATTCATTGCTCTCATTCTCTCTGCGATTGAGGATTTCCGTATCTTCACAGAGAGCTTGCTGAGCACCGCCGCACGCCTATGATGGCTAGGGAATAGTGATTGTTGTGTGATGCCCTAAAGTTTGTTTCGATTTTCCTAGAATCTGATATGGTCTCATAGCAAGCCTCCCGACGGCATTCTGGGCGCTCAATCAAAACACATACCCACTACGATCCGCGCGAACACCCCAAAGATGTCCACCAAAGCCCTCAGGGCAGCTCTAAAGGCTGCCAGATCCCACCTGGATGCACAAGAATGGGTGAAGGCCGAAGCAGAGAGTAGGAAGGCTCTAGAGGAGGACCCGAAAAGTTATATCGGGTTCGTGTTTCCTTCGCGCAGGGAAATGACAAATCGAAGCGGCGTGCTGACCATAGCGGTGACGACCGAGGGGAATCTTTAGTAAGGTCATATTGGGCATAAGTCTCTTCCGACAGCAGCTATATCAAGAGAGCGAGACGGCATACCGGGAAGCTATCGCTACGGAGGAGGCTGAGCGGGAGATGACAGGCAATCCAGAGAGCTTTCATGCTTGGAAGGGATTAGTTGACCTCTATGAGAAGTTTGATGGGAATGTGGACTCTTATATTAGCGCTGCCGTCAGATTAGCCACTATTTACCAAGCCATGTATGTGGTTCCACGATTACAGGAGCGGGTGGGTGAAGTAGCTGATGGTTTGCTTAGGGATGACCGGACGAAATGTCAGACGGCGGTAGACAATATAGCGCCTTTCGTGAAGGAGAAAGGAGCCGCAGCACAGGTTTGTATCCGTATTACTGAATAGTGGGATTGGTATTTGGGGATTGATTTGGATTAGCAAAAACGTGCTCTGCGAGTACTCCTTCCGGAAAGTCCGATATTTAGCTACCTGGAGGGCCGTGTACCCCATCCTTCACACACTCTCGGGAAGTTGATTCATCTTGTGGAGGAGGAGGAAAAGGAGAAGATCAATAAGGAGATTGCCAACCGGAGGTCTCGGCTTGGTGCTGTGCTTGGCCAGGTCACGTTAGAGGTTAAGAGGGAGGTTTATGGTGGCTCTCCGGTATGTTTACACCACTATTCCCTTTGTTCTTGAGGCTTACGTTCTGGCCGGTGCGAATTCAGTTGGAAGAGCTATACCAGGAACTTATCAATTGGTCGGACGATGAAGAAGTAAGACGAGAGGCAGACACCAAGTTGCTACAACATTGCTACGAGAAGCTCCTGACCTTCCCAAAAGAGAAGAAACCGACGCTGAGAAACAAAGTCTGGAGACTGGCCGATGGGCTGGTGATTCTTAAGTATCCGTGTGAGCTAGCGTGGAATATTGTTATCGAGTGGAAGGATTGCGATAATATCGGTATAGCCCTGCTAATGTTTTTTGTCCCTTCTGTTTGCTGATCGAACTGAATAGGTGAGCATGATGTGAATATATTAAGGGAGTACATTAGATTTTTTCCTACCAGCACACTAGCTATTATCTTGAGTGCATATCTTGGGTCCGAGATATCGCCGTTCCCACCCCCAGATGCAGACAAGGGAGGCAAAGAAGAGATGCCAAAGATCGCCGATTCTGGGGACTGCGAGGAGCCTTTGCCTTCGGACGAGAGAATAAGTATAATGATCGCATGTTTCCATTTAATTCTATGATTTCAATACGGAAGCTAATGAAGATATAGGAGGAGTTGAGGAAACAAAAAGCTCCACGATCTGCACTTGCTTTCCGTATCGTGGGTGAATACTACACGATGCTTGAGGAATATGAGTCTGTTGTCAAAATTACAAGGTGGGGTATCAAGTCAATGGCCATTGATTATAGTTACACAGGGCTCGCACTTCAGAAGTGAGTTTATACTGACACCGGACTCTGGGCTTTACTTATATCTGCTTTCTTAGAAATTCAGATTCTATGAAAGTTATTCTAGCGAGAGCCTTGATTCACTACCAGTCTCCTAAACACCACGACGAAGCAAAGGCCTTATTCGAAGACGTGCTTCAACGGAATTCAAAGTACGGGTCTGCTCTTGTTGGGTTGGGCTTAATTTTCGAGGAGCAGCAGGATTACGTCGGTGCAGCAAATTTTCTAGGACAAGCCTTGACTTTAGACCCTGATGATTCGAGGATAATGTCGGAGGCAGCATGGTGTGATGTGCTTAGAGGCAATTTCTCGGAGGGGTTGAGCAGGTTGAAAGGGTGCTTGAGCCGGATAACTGGTGTTGATGCTCGATCGCGCGATTTCAAAGCCCAGGTGCAATGGAGAATCGGACAAGCGCTTTGGATTTCCGACGGTACGATGTCTCCCATCCTAGGAAGGTTCCCGGCGTCTGATGTGCATTATAGAAGCCTGTAGGGCCGACCGCAGTGGGCCATATCATTATTTTAGATCTGCGATTGAGAGTAATCAGAGCTTTGCACCAGCTTATACCAGTCTGGGAATTTACTACCAGGACATAGAAGGAAATTCGGGCAGGGCAGACAGGTGTTTTCAGAAGGCATTTGAGATCTCAGCTGGAGAATTGGAGGCAGCCGAGCGTCTTGCTAGAAATTTTGCCGAGAGCGGGGAGTGGGAGTTGGTTGAAATTGTGGCAAGAAGGGCTGTTGAAGCCGATAAGAAGAGAACTGTACCGGGCAAAGGTGTCGGTTGGCCGCAAAGTGCTATTGGTGTTGTTGAGCTGAACGCCCAGAATTTCAGTTTGGCTATACCCGCGTTCCGAGCTGCCTTGAGCACTTCACCTGACGACTTCCATTCGTTGGTAGGCCTAGGAGAGGCGTACACATCAGCGGGAAGGTACGTTTCAGCCTTGAAGGTCTTCCTCCGGGCGGAGGCCCTTGATCCGACAAATTGGTTTGCCAAGTATATGCTGGCCAATGTAAGACGTGAGATTGGCGAATATGAGGAGGCGTCTATCGGCTATCGCGCGGTGCTTGAGTTAAGGCCGAAGGAGCTTGGCGTACTTGTTGCATTATCAGAGACCCAATTGGCCTCTGCATGGAATTACATTGAGACCGGATCCTTCGGACGTGCTGCAGATAGTGCCGCTGAATGCCTGGAAGTCGCGCGAAAGATTGTCGAAGAGAGACCAGATGCCTTCAATCTCTGGAGGACTCTTGGGGATTGCTGTTTAGTCTTTACCTGGATACAGAGCTTGGTAAACCGCATGCCTAGGGCTTTGGTTGCACGGATACTCAAGACCGAAATCGACTTGACCGAGTTTGACATCCTTTCCGAAGTTGATGGCGTTGGTTCTCAGGCTTTGGGCGATGCCGAAGTCGATGATCTCACCTTGTGTTTGAATATGGCGATACTAGGGTATAAGAGGGCTATTTATGCTAGCGCGGAGGATAGACACGCACATGCTGTTGCATGGTTCAACCTGGGCTGTGCTGAGTATAGATCCTACGTTATTTTACCTGATAGGCCCATGAGACATAGGATGGCGGCCATTCGATGCTTTAAGAGGACTATTAAGCTTGAGCCCGGGAATCACGAATTCTGGAATGCGCTTGGTGTTGCTACAGGAGAGCTCAATCCCAAAGTAGCTCAACATGCTCTTGTGAGGGCATTATATATAAACGAGAAGAATGCTAGAGTTTGGGCGAACCTGGCGACATTATATCTCTTGCAAGATGATATACAGTTGGCAAATGAAGCATTTTCCAGAGCCCAGAGTGCCGATCCTGAATATCCGCTGGCGTGGGTCGGGCAAGGCATCATTGCTTCAATGACTGGTAATGAAGAAGACGCACAAGACCTATTTGAGCATGCCTTTGAGATAGCGGACAGTTCTTCCGTGAGTATGGTATAACCCCAAGCATGCAGGGCGCAGACTGATCTGCAGCAGCCACTTGTGAAACGTCAGTTTTCAACTGCGGCGTTCGATAAAGTCATTCAGATGCAACACGAATCTGGACTAGTTTCTTTGGTGGGGCCAATATTTGCATTGCAAAAACTACGACAAGAGGTATCCGATGAGCCCATTGCGCTCCGTCTAGCGGCACTATTTAGCGAGCGCGTAAAGGACTTTGTATCAGCCTCAGAGAAGCTTGAGGTCGTCTGCGAAAAGGTCGAGCAAAAATACGAAACGGCGGAAGAGGAGGAGGACCTGATTTGCTACGCACAAGCGAAGGCAGATCTCGCCCGGGTTAAGCTTGGCCAGCAGGACTACAAGGCAGCGGTAGAGGATGCTATTCTTGCTCTGGACCTTTCCGGGGAGGTTTCAAGGCTGGAAGAGTGCCGGCTGTCGGCACATCTCACGGCTGGTTTGGGATATTACTATTCTGGAAACATGGATGAGAGCTTGGAGATGTTTAAGGCTGCCTTGAATGAGTCTTCGGAAAACCCAGATGTGGTTTGTTTGCTTTCTCAGGTTCTCTGGGCGAAGGGGGGGAATGAGGAGAGGGATGTTGCAAGGGAACAATTATTTACTTGGTTAGTATTTAATTATGCATTCGTCTTGGGGAATCGCTCACTGAAATATGATAGCATCGAAAAAAATCCCGACCATCTGCAGTCTATAATGCTGCTCGGAGCTATCGGAATTTTAGATAACAACGAAGACGTCTTGGAAGCCGTTATGGATGATCTACAAGCTGTTCGAGGGAGAGAAGGTTTAACCAAGGCTTCAAGGCAACAGGTCGATAACCTGCTCACCAAGATGGCTCAACTCCAAGTTAGTTCTCTCAACCCTCCTTTCCACTTAGCCCCACTAAAAGATTTGATCCGTGAAATAGGAACGGGACGACGCTATAGCAGTGGCCACAACATCCATCTTCATCCAGCCTTCTCTTTCGAGCGCATGGAACAATCTCGCCGAGCTCTCGGGTGGAAATGATCATATTACGGCCATGGCGCTCAAGGTAGCGCAGGAAGGCAAAGTGTTGGACGCGGAAGAGCTATCATTCGCCTATGCTCAACAGGGTATTATGAGCTGTAATCAGAGGGCGATAGTCATTGCTCCATGGAAGGCTGAAGGGTGGATTAGTCTTGCGGAGGACGTTCGGGGTATTGTGTAGTTTAGGTTTGGTTTGGGTCGGTGGTGAATTCTAGCTGGTATTAAATTAGTCCAAATAAATGGCCTTTTTTCTTCTTGTGGTACAGCAAGTTACCCGTGCCGTAAGCATGGAGATAAGGACCCAAGGTCTCGTTCCCAGCGGCACTAGCTTTACTACGAGTAGATTCTGCGCCGTGAGAGAAGGGGACTGCGGGTGGGCGGCGAAACGCTTGCTTCAAAATTTGCCACCAAACCCTAGGAGTTGGGCTAGTATCATAGCTCGGCATTTAAAAAGTCGAGAAGAAACCTAGCTGCTATTTTGTACAAAATTATGCTATCATAGAAGCGCGGGTGTCGAGGTGTGGGCGTTTGGTGTTGGCCTCACCAGGTAAATTCAGCCACCGTCACGAACTATCAATCGTCGGTGATTCACAGCGCCTCGCCCTCGGTCCTCACGCCGGAGGGTGGAAGCAGGAAAATGGTTCGCCTTCCCCCAGAGTGCACAAACAGAGACTTGGGCCCGAGACCCACTTGCGTCCCTACCTATGGTACATGCAGTCGGCTGTAAAGTAATGTAAAGGGAAAGCCGAGACGGCTTTCATATTCGCTGAGAACTCGGTTCACTAACCTATGGGTAAATACAGCCTCACCCACACACCCCTTGTTCACTTCTTCCTCCTCTTCCGGCTGCGAAGCACAAACCACATACACACTCGGGGTCCATTGTGAGACTTCCGGCGGTGGCCTGGAGTAGCCGCACATCATGGCTCCCCTACCTGACCCCCGTCCTCGGGCTGCAGGGGGAGGGAGGAGCGTCGGAACATTGGGAAGCAGGACGGTAAGAGTGGGAAGATTCGGCACCGTTCAGGTGGGGGACATGTGTAGAATGGAGCTGCACTATCATACTTGGTGAATTTACACGCGGAGGGTTAGGACCATTGCTATAATATCTTGCATTGTTTAATTTATATCATACCTGGAGGATACGCGTTTCACCGGGAGCAGGAGCCTTATCTCCCCGGTCAGAGACCTTATATCAAGGGAGAAATTCTTTTATTTATTTTATGTTTTTACATTTTTATTTATCACACTTCTTGCTTGGAGGAGTTTGAACGGGGGTTTTNTTTGTGGAGTTTTGCCGAGACGGATGAAAATTAAAGAAAAGTTCGATTCGCTATCGCACTTCATCGATAGGGAGGTCCATTTGATGGCTGGGAAATGCGGCCGTAAGGCGTTGGTGTATTATATCCGGGAGTTCAAACCCACGTATCATACTGTGGAGGAGGTTTACAGGGATACCGGTACGCCTGGAGCGCGGATGGATCTCTATCAACCTCGATGTCTGAAGGGTATCATACCAGAATAACTTATACTGTACTTCCGAAACTGCTAGAGGTAGGAGGTGTTGGCTTACCGCTGGGACGTGATGCTGTTTAGGCGCATATGCCGGTCCGGCGGTAGTTTAGCTAGGTGGATGAGCGAATCAAAGACTGGAGAGGTATGATAGGAAGGTATTGGTCGAGTGATGATCAATGATGCCCCAAATTTGAGCAATGAGGTTCAGAGCGGGTGGTCTATAGGATGGGTTGGGATGAGGGCCTTGGCGTTGGCGTTCTGTCGGGGTTGGATGCACTAACTCTTTGTGGTGATGGGCGCTCTGGAGCCGTAGGACGTTATCACCTGGAGGTCCCGATTTGTATGGTATCCAACTTTACCATCATGAATGACTGGAGTTGTCCAAGGAGGCTTCATTCTGGCGTTTGATATTTTGTATTTTTCCGGTTTGATAGACGATTAAGCTTGCGCACCTATTTCTTAGCAATGGTACACAACAGAGGGAATGGGTGAAACACAATCGTATGAATGTTATCATATCAAATAGGTAAAAATGATGAAGGCTAGAGTGGAGATTTATCGCAGTAGAACAAACCTAAAATGTATTCGTGTATTAAATACCCACCCCCTTCACCTACACACATCTGGCAAAAAGTGTTATTGGACTAATCCACCATCCTGACACCCGAATACAGCGTCCGGGGTATACAAGATCTCAAGTCTATGGCGCGAACAGTGTGATATTGTGAGGTGGGTGTGGAATTGGGGGAGCACCCCCCCCCCGTAGGGAATTGGAAAGGCACTGGTATATATCTGGGACTCGCTTTTCCCCAGCACTTTCAAACTAAAGTTGAGTTGAGGGCTTGAGTTGCACGATGATCGGGGGGGGGTTTTTTTTTGATACGGTATTCGACGAGAATGCGTTCCTGTGTAATGGAAGAGCTGGTCGGGATGGAGTTACTGGATAGGAGAACCGGTGTCTCGTGTGCATGGGTCGCATATGGCGGCACGAGTGGGTGATGCAGGAAACGATTTTCTTTCTTTCTTTCTTTCTCTCATTGGGAGGAATGGGATATCGTGGGTATAGCAGTGGTCACCTAGCTGCAGCCTAGACACGGGGTGTATAGTCACTCTATACCGGAGAGAAAGTTTCCTTTCCCCTCCCCTTTTCTGCCGTGCCCGATTATATATATCGTGACTGTTTGTGAGTACGAGTGCAGTTAGTCGTTTTGGCGGTGCCATCTCGAGTGCTCCTGGATTACAGAGGTTTCTTTCTGTTTGGACATCTAATCTCTCTTATCACAGGTCGGTCACAGCTAAGCATCGGGTTCGTACCGAGGGCCTCCTGCGCCGAAGTAGTCACATGATACTTTTTGTTCAGTCAATTCCAGTCTGTGGTTGGTTCTCGCGATTTGCTGGTATTGGAAAGGAAAAATATACAATGGCATAACTAGCGTCCCCCGTTATGATCTCGACAAGCAGAGTTAGATACAGTGATAGTAGTGAAATAGTGATTAAGCTCTGGCGACTTCCGGTAACAGTTCTGCCAGCTCCAGCTGGCCCGAGCCAACCGCGGCTTGAAAAGGCGTCCTCCCAGGGCCATTGGTGATGTTGAATTTAACATCGTCCCTCGCGACCAGGGCGCGCACCATGTGCTCCTCCCCGCAGAACAGAGCGACATGTAGGGGAGTGCACCCGCCCGAGTCCTGAGCGTTAACATCGATGTCAGGATGCTCCAGAATCAAGCGGAAGGCCTTCTCATTGTGCATTCTGATCGCCAAATGCAGTGCGGTCCAGCCGCCCGGGCCAAGGATATTGACATGGATCCTCGGGTCCTGAAGTAGCATGCGCAGAACCACGCAGAGGTTTTTATTGACGGCGTCGTGAATAGGCGCCCGCCCACTCTTGGAGGGGCGGTTGACATCGACTCGCTTATCCTGCAGGAGAGCCCTGAGTGTGGCCTCGTCGCCCTTGCGGACTAGGTGCCGAATGGGGGACTCTCGCCTTTGGTCCTCGACGTTCACATCCGTGTCCGACCCTGCTAGCAACATTCTCAGAGCTCCCAGTCTCCCCGTACACGTGGCGATGTACAGGGGCGTGCGGCCACCCGAGTCTCGAGTGTTCACCGCGACCCCGCAATCCAGCAGAGTGCGGAGCACGGCATCCGGCTGCGTGACGACAGCGCTATTCAACAGGGTGCCGCCGCCCACGTATTCCAATAGCCCGCGCTCGAGCAATCTTCTGACGGTGGCCTTATTTCCGCACTCGGCGGCGAAGTATAATGCCTTCAGACCGTATTCCTCGCAGAGGGCGCGGTTGTCGCGGAAGTTGTTTATGAGCAGGGGAGATAGCAGGGCGTGTGCGAAGCGATTGGCCCGCACGAGGGAGAGGAGGGATGGCGGGGGTATGAACCCAGCGACGAGGAGGAGGACTTCGTTTGGAAGCTCGAGAAGTTTCATTATGGGACTTGTGTGTGTGTGTGGGCCCGGTGTGTTGGTTGTCCCTGCGAGTCGCTGTGGGGGAGGGAGGAAGTGGTTGAAACCGAACGAGATAACAGGACCGGCTGGGAAGCCAAGACTTTGCTTGAGATTGGGGGGGAGCTTTGGAGCTTCATTCGACCAGGCAGAGGGCCCAGAGGGACCGACCGTATTGTAGGGTATCACCTACCATATGGCCCCGCAGCAGAACCTTATGGCCTTACCGTGCAGGGAAATAATGTGATGTATAATTATTATAATTTTTTTTCCAGCAGTGGTTGCTCTCTCGTGTTGGCCCTTCATCAGGGTCCCAGTAATGGTACTGTAGAGGACCGTATGATATGATAGCAGCACCGGTACAGTACCGCAGCCACGTCTTCAAGAGAGTCGACGGGGTGGGGAAGAGGTGGGTGAGTGGGTTCATTAATGGCAGGGCGGTTACGGGTAACCTTATCGTATCGGGGCAAGATTATCGTATTACCGGCATTATAATAATATCATTATAGTACGGTAATAAATAGACGCGACTAGTGCAGCTTTAAGCTTTCCAGCCCCCAACTTACGATAACGCACTGTTACTTGTATAAGTTAATCGCCCATCCTGCACTCAACCCCCGCGATTACCGTGCTCGTGCAAGTCAAATCCAGTAAGGAAGGAAGGTCATTGATCGCTCGCCCAATCGTGCTATCATAGTGTATGCTAGGTCATGTATGCTCGGCAAGTGTGTTGGTGTGCGGGCTGCAAAGTTTTTGCTGTCATTGGGGAGGATTTCGCTTTTATGCACTTTCGACTCGGTCACGTTCGGAGTTCAGTACCGGTACCGGTACCGTCTATAATGTATTATACTCGGGTGTAAGGGTATTTGGGGTCCCGCAACACGACCACTCTCCCGCAGCGTTTTGCTCCAGAAGAGCTCAAAAGTGCCTGTGTTACCGGTCCCGACTTTTTGCCACCACCAGAGGTTTCTCACAGGATATCATTCGAATTTCCTAATCTGGTTTAGTCCACACACAAATCCGACACCTTGTAATGGAGGTGGACGCGACTTTCTGTCAACCCCCTAAGTACTGAGTGATCTTATCAAAAAATACGATCTAATCTATACCATCTATACGAAAGATCTACTATACGATCTAATAACCCCACCCACCCTACACACTACCAGCAACACACTTTAATCTCACAACGCCCCTCGAGGATCGAGGGGCCCAGCTAGTATCATACTGTACTGTACAAGTATAGTGCAAATTGACTCAAACTGGACCCTCTGAACAGGCCAAATGTGATTCTCTACTAGTCAACCACAACACAAAATTTTAATAAAAAAAAAAGTGCTGAGATAAAGCCATTTGAAAGGAGAAGAGGCAAGCGCTTTTATTTATTTATTAAAGCCTGAAGGAAAATGTAGTAAGAAATTAAAAAGTGAAAATTTTGGTAAGAGCAGAACAAGCAATAGAATCTACCTAGTACCATGCTGAAAAATAGTGTGAAGTGTAGATAACTAAGATAAGGTAATACTGAATAATTGTAAAGTTATAAGTCTAATATACAACCACCATTATCAACAATTCTGAAGTCAATTCTGAGCTACAATCACCATGCCACATGTTGAGGAAAAACGCAAGCATATGCGCACTATTGGATCTGATGGAGGCCATTCCAAAAAGCCTTGCAACTCACCAGAATCACGCATTGCCACCTCGAATACCAGTGAAGAACAACCCGATTGGGTCGCTAATAACTCAATGAATCAACATGCAGAATCGGATCACAGTTTACCCCATCTAAGCCCCTCTAGCCAGAATGCTAATGCCAGTTCAAGTACAATAAGAGGGCAATCCTGTAGTACAGTATGGCAAAGAGTGCAGAAAGCCAAGGAGATAGAGAAACAACAAATAGAGCAAGAGCAGCAGAGTCAAGTTGATGCTGAAAGCAATTGGGAGGATATAGAGAAACTGGTAGAGGAGAAATGGCCAATGGTGGCAAGGGAGATTCGAGCAGCAGTTCTTAAAAAAGGTATGATTATTTTGAAATTAGTATTAGATGTGGTTGAAAAGTATTAGACTAATCTATGGTAAACAAACTAGAAGTTGCCAATATACGAAGAGTGCTAAGGCACAAAAAGAGAATACCCAAAGGTTGCCAAGATATTGAATGATACTTCCAAGTTCTGCAATTCATGAACTGGCAATTGAAGTATCCTGATCTTTCATGGAAGACAGCAGCACTCAAGACAGCTACAGGCTGGGGCAGGGGTAAGCATGTGGCTGCCAATATTATTCACGGAGAGAAGGGTTGGATCAGGAGTCGATCTATTGTATTAAGTCAAAGGGGAAAGCATGCCAAGTCCCAAAGTATGCTCAATGATGAAGGTATGCTTATTGCAGTACGTGAATACCTAGAAGGAGCTGGTGAGAGTAAGTATTTCTAGGAGTTAAAACTCTTCCCTTTTAGTAATTATAGAAAACTGTAAGAGTTGACAATGTTTTAGACATATCTGGAGAAGGACTAGCAAAGGAAGTTACAGAAGATTGGGCTACATGAACAAGCCAGCAAGATGCAGAAATTTTTGTCGCCTGTGTCTACCAAGCTCTGATTGAGAAGCATACAAGAGGCAGAATGAGCTTAACTGCTTCCACAGCAGTGGCTTGGTTAAAAAAACTAGGCTTTGTGTAACCGGTACAGGTTACTATTGTTTTATGTTTGGTTTCACAGTATCGTTTGATACGTGTAGTGTTTCGTGTGCTATCGGTTGATACACACATTGTTTTATGTTTAGTTTCACAGTATCGTTTGATACTTGTAGTATTTTGTGTGCTATCGGTTGATACACACATTGTTTTATGTTTGGTTTCATAAGTATCATTTGATACATGTATTGTTTTGTGTGCTATCGGTTGATACACACAATGTTTTGCAATATCGCTCATACTGGAGATAAGCGCTATGCTGTATTTAAAGACCGCTGATTCCCGCAGTGGAAACAGCAGACTTTGACTGACAGTATTCTTTAATATACTTGGTTGAACGGTTACCTCTTTGATCTCCTATTACACCCCGTTCGAAGCCTCCTTTAGCTAGCAGCGCTCGCTTCGTGTTGATCACGAAGCCATCTGCTCCTATTGTACCGCTACGTGACTAGGGCCTGGCCCGAACACGTTACACTTTGAATAGAAGGAAGTGAGAAAGAGAATCTATATTGATGGGGATGAGAAACCAGATGTGGTATTCTATTGACAGCAGTGCTTTCTGCAACAATGGAAAGAGCTTGAAAAGAGAATGCCCAAATAGTTACCATCTGGCCAAATTGATACTACTCTATTGCCCTCTAGCCAGAGTCTATTAATTCCTTGTACTCATGACAAATACACGTTTCATTCAAATAATGCGGTGCATCACTGCTGGGTTCATAGGGATAAACATCTTATTCGTAAGAAGTCTTGAGGTCAAGGCCTTATAGTATCAGATTTTATTCTTCCATGCAATTGACTTGAAATTCCATCTTCAATTCCCTTGCCAAGAATTCTAGAAGGCCACGACCCTGAACCAGTTCCTGGTCTCAGAATTAATCTTCGACAAGCAACAGGATATATCAAAGTTGGTAAAGGCTCTTGGTGGAATGGTGATAATTTGATGAACCATGTTCTTAATGTTGCTATTCCAATCTCTGAAGCAACGTTCTCCAATGCTCAAGCCCTTTTCCTCCTTGATCATGCAACCTCTTATATGGCCGATGCTCAGGATGCCTTTCGGGTATCACATATGAACATAGATCCTGGTGGCAAACAGCTATATCTTAGAAACGGGTGGTACTACGAGTCCAATGAGGTTACTCTATATACCCAAAAGATGAGTTTTAATCTGAATGATTTATTAATACCAGAGAGATAGAGAGGAAAGCCCAAAGGATGTAAGCGAGTTCTCCAGGAGTGAGGTTTATGGCCTATAGGAGGACTGTGACATGATTGCAAAAGCAAGAAAAGCAAGAAGGATAGATCTCATGCCAGCAACTCTTGCTATACTAGACGGCTACTCTCAGTACAGCCAGGTTTTCTTGCCCAAAAGTCATGTCTTCAGAAAGAGATTGAAAAGCGGGGCCATCTGTGTTTGTTCTTTCCTAAGTTTCATTGCGAACTTAATTGGATTGAGTACCGATTGGGAAGGGCAAAGTGGTATACAAAAAAACATTGCCAATACAATTGGCCCTCACTGATCAAGACAGTTCCAAAAGCCTTAGAGAAAATACCCTCACTCTTACTCCTGAAGTACTGGTAGAAGAGTACTCGTATTCTTGATACCTACTATACTGGATTAAAGTATGGCACAACTCAATTTTCTAATAATATCTATAAAAGTCACCGTCGTGTTTCCTTAGCTCAAGGCCCTTGTTAGCCCTTCTTTTCATCTTTGTTTACTGAATTTACAATGTTATATTAATTATATAAATTTAATTCTATTTATTTCTGCATTATTCACTGTTTCACTTGTTTCCTGGATGTGTCTCATTTCACCTTACTCATCATGTCTTGGCAATTATTGGCTCAATTCCGATCGGTTGCCACGGGATCGCTGTTCCACCGGAGGGCCCACCTTTAGACGCTTTGCACCGTACCGGCACTGTACGAGCACAAGCATCCATGTTACCGGTATCCCCGACGCTTGAAGCCCGACACGGGAGCCACTGGCCCGTGCAAACGATGGTTTCCGTGTGGCTGGGTTTAGTAGCAGCGCCGTACGGGTACCATAGGTTCATCCACTACTCGAGTACCGGTACGAGGTGTCAAAGCCGGCAGTTGCCGCATCGCGCTCTATAGGGTGCTCGTACAGTACGGGTGTTGGAGTGCAAGACAGGAGAATGAGAGGGAGGCGGAAGCAAGGTGCTCCGACAGCTCCTTCTTCTCCTTCTCCTTCTCCTTCTCCTTCTCCTTCTTCTTCTTAGGTCTCCAGTCCATCTGCTGGGGCCTAGACGGGACCAACTAGGAGGAAGCCGGGTGAATGGTGTGAGCGACAGGCACTGGTACAGTGCCGGTACAGTGCCGGTACAGTACTCAATGACCGTGGGATCCAACCGGCACTGTACGGATGCAATTCTCGGGTACTAGCACTTGTGCAGCACTGTACGGGCACTGTACCCGTGCAGCATGATATACTGGACCATCATACAACACTGTGAATCACACTGCTATCATAGCCCCAGAAACCCTTTCCCCTTCATCTCGTTTGCTCATTTACCCGGCCGATACCGAGCTTAGCCCCCGATTGGGTATGATAAGTTTTAACTTTTCGGGCAGGGAAAACGATGCCTTATTGTCATGTGATACGGAATCGTACCGTGGGGGATCACAGTCCGGGTCTGCCGCACGTTAAGTGACCCCGGAAATGCCGACATCTTTTTTTTTTTGACGCAATTCCCGTTTGGCCAAAGCTTTATTATTGTACATGATTCCAGCATCATGGAGGAAAGCAATCTCATTTGAACCGCACCCATATATCACCCACTCTCTTCCACCTCTTCCACCTCTTCCACGGGACCTCACCGCTATCCCCTCTGCAACATACGGGTACCGCTGATATCAATTCTTGCGGCCATGGTTTTCCGATACCGCGTTTCTCGGGAAGCCTGTGGCAACCGTATCATTGTAAGCCACCTTCGGGGGGGCACCTTTACCGTGTTTTGGGTGGCAATCCTGTGCTGACCAACTTTTCGTCACTGCAGCCTAGAATCCTCCAATCGTCACCCAAATTTCCCCCGACAGGCTTGTCCCTCTCTTACCCCACTGCCCGGAAACTCGCCACAACCGCCCTCCCCCCGCCATCAGATGCGCAGACTCGAGCCATCAAGATTCTGCGGGCGAGCCGAGCCAATATCCTTGTCAATGCGTGTCCGGGCTCCGGAAAAACCACTACGATTCTCCATATGGCTGCCGCGTTGCCCCACCAGGGTTTCCTGGTTATGGTTTACAACCACCGCTTGATGATGGAAACCAATGAGCGCATTGCACGCCTGGGACTGAAGAACGCCGTTGTTTATAACTACCACACACTCGGCCATAGGTTTTACTCCCCTGAATGCGATACCGATCGGGGTCTGAAGCGAATCGTCCGGGATAAACTCCCGGTTATGCGTGGAAAGAAGCTTCCGTCCTGCGACGTTCTTGTGCTTGATGAGCAGCAAGACATGACACCTCTCTTGAAAACATTCATCGATAGGGTAAACCGGGACATTGAGGATATGAAAAATAGCAAAAGTGCTGAAAGCAGCGAGAAAGGAGCAAGGGAGCAGGAAGGGGGGACTGAAGCCATTGATCCATTACAGGGTTCGGGCGGCACAGGAATACGGCCTGGTCGGGTCAGGGTTGTGTTGTTCGGCGATCCACGCCAGGAATTGTACGGGTTTAAAGATGCCGATGCTCGCTTCCTGACACTAGCACCGCTCAAGGAGTTATTCGGGGATGGGGAAGAGTTTGAATTGATCAAACAGAACGAATCATACCGTTTAACGGGGCCGATTGCGGACTTTGTCAACGGGCAGATGTTAAAGCCAGTACCGGGAGAGGAAATTGGATCGGTCAAATACAGGGCTCCGGATGGGTCGGCTTTTCCGAAGCCTCGATACGTATTCTATAAATCCCTCAAATGGGATCGCATAGTCCATTATGAGCCCTTTAAGGAGGTCCAACGCCTACTCGATAAGATGGATCACTCGGATGTTCTCGTTCTTGCACCTTCGTTAAGAGATCGCCATGTTATCGACCTCGCGAATTGTCTGGCTTTGAAGGGGCATCCTGTGCACGTCCCCGACTCTGAGGACAGCACAAGCGTCTCACTCTTTCAGTCCAGAGGGAAGATAACGATTTGCACCTATCACCAATCCAAAGGAATCGAGCGGGAAGCTGCTGTTCTGTATGGGTTCGACGAAAGCTACCACCTTTATTATAACAAGACCCCCGAGAACCTCCAAGTCGCCGAAAACCCACAGTATGTGGCTGCCACGAGGGCTAAAACGGATTTAGTGATTCTGAATCATTGCGAATACAAGCACCTTCCATTCCTAGATCCGGAGACATTGGGAGATACTTGTGAGATTGTGAATGCGAAAATCTATTCCGCTGGTACGTGGGGGAAAGCGGGAACCAGCATGGCGAACGATATCGAAGAGGATATCGCAACTAGCATAGCGAACGATATAGGAGAGGAAATGCCACTTAGCATGGCGAACGATACAACTGAAATTCCGGAGTTTGCCGTTACAACCCTGACTAGGAACATCCATGACCGAGATATGTCGGCGTGCATTGAAGAGTTGGAACTCGAGCAAATATCTCCGGCGTTCCAAGAAAGTTCCCCGCCCTCGGAAATCGGCACCGATGGGCAGCTTGTGGAAAGTGTGGCAGTTATAACGGGAGCCGCAGCGCCGGCAATGTACGAGTACTACACGGGGAGGAAACGTGCTACCTGCCGGCTCGGTTCATTCGCTAAGCTGTTCCAATGTTTCGGGGCGTATAATAATGGGGTGCGGGGCGCGGGGAGGGGGTTGTTTCGACGAATCCAAGCTGACCGACCCGAGATCAATCTCCGTCTCCGAATCGTTAAGCAGAGGATGGCTGCCTGGAAGCTGAGCGATGGCGATATTTTATTTCTGGTAAACTTCTCGGGGGCGATCAGGTCTGGATTATTGGTCAAGCTTCTGTCGATACCGCTTGATTGCTATTCGTGGGTTGAGCCTCAACACAGGAAGAATATCGTCGGTATTTTGTCCCGCCATATTCCCCCTGATTGCCAGTTTGAGCAGGGTATCCATCATACTTTCAGCGGAACCCGGTCCAACGGTGGAATCGGCATAGGCGGGGCATTTACTGTATACGGAACCGTTGATATCTCGGATCTCAAAAACAAATGCGTGTGGGAAGTGAAATACGCGCAGAAACTGCGAGTTGAAGACAAATTGCAAGCTGCATTATACGCAGGGCTTGTAGAGGCAACGCATGGAAAGGGCTCTACTTGCAGGCTCATCAACGCGATGTCCGGAGAGGTCGTTGAGATTAAGCCGAAGGCAGAAAACTCTTACGAGAACATTATTCGACGACTTGTAAACGCAAAGATCAACAAATCCGCCACCCTATCGGACTTAACGGACGAGGAATTCAAAAAGGAGGCGGGGGATGGGTTTGAGAACTATATCGGCCCAGTTGTGTTACCTTCTTGGTTCAACGATCAGAATATACGGAGAAGTAGAAAGAGCACTATTGTTGGGGGTGCCGCAGGGTCCAGCACGGAGGGTACTTCTGGAGGGGCTGCTGACGCCGCCGAGAAGGCCGTATGAGCCCTCCGTGCCCTCAAAATTCTAGGCCCGATCTTGTCTCCTGTTATTTTCTCCTTGATGGAGACTAGCGATATCGTGTATCTTTCGCCTGGGATCCTCCTTTCTTTATTTTGGCCTCGGACAAGTCTCATTTTTTTGCTTCCGTATAGGGTTTGAGAGGGTTTGGCTCCTGGTGAGGGGGTCAAGTGCTTGTTTAATTTATCAATATCTTAGACTCCCTCCTGTGCTGGAAGGGGTAGACATCTTACTGTTTATAGCATGATTTTCTCTCAGCTTAATGTAGCTTTGCGGAACAGGTTTCTGGTGCGGTATAATCCCAACTTAGGGGTGGACGGATTGCACCTCGCGCCGCGAAAGATCGGGATGGTGAGAGAACTGCCTCGTAGTATGTCATGCTCTCCATGAAAATATGGAATTCACGATGCAGTTTTGGAAGTCTCACTTTTATGTTTGACTTTTCCTTTTTCACCGAAAAGGGCACACCATCAGGTGCCGTACCACAAGCCCTTTGATTTCAAAGGGGGAGAGTGGGGGGAAGAATCACAAATATCACGACACATTCCGGCTGCCGATTGGTCAAGTCGATCCCGTACAACTCATCAATCACCAACTACCCTCCTATCTTATCCTATCTATGGGGGAACGAGTTTCCGAACAGAGAGAGCGGCTGATGTGTTCGACCCCAGAACGATGAAAATTCCGCATCCCGTCCGCTCTGCGGTTAACAAGCATCGTATCGACTGGCTAGTGCTACAGCGAGTGACCGCGCGGGAACTCCGGTTGCTGCGCTTTTTTATTTTATCTCTCTGGCACGGCTTAGCCCGGTTTGGTCTTTTGTATGAAAATCGGCCACGGGTGCTTTGGAAATGTGACCGGGGCGAAGTTTTGGGGGGTGGTCATGGAGTATCACTCGCTGTTTGATTGGGTTGGGTTTTTCACTTGGTTTAGACGGGGTTGAAAATGTTGGTGAGTTGGCGGCTAGAGAGCGGTGTAGAAGGTGTTGGCAGTGGCGCTTGGGCAGTTCTTATGGGGTAAGAGTTTTCTTGTAGTCTGCCTGGCGGTTTTTGGTGAGAGAGGCCGGTCTCAGCAGACGATTCGAATAGCCATGTTATGGAGATAACAAAAGTGCAATTCGGGGCCACCGGGGAACTGTGATTCATCGGGAGTGGGTGGCCCAGTACTAAGATAGAATGGCAATTCAGTATGATAGTATGAAAGAAAACGGGTCGAGTTTCCCTTCCACTACGCTCAAGCGCACTGTGATCTTCAAATTTTCTTGACAAGTTTCTAAGGGCACACTTGCTCTTCGGGATACTAGATAGATCCCATGCTCTGCCGTGTGTACCCCTCCTCCACGTGCCTGAAGACCACAACTAAACTGAGCCGCTCCCGTGAGCGGTTTTCACATGGGGTAACGGGTGCTTCATAGCGGCAGTGGTGAGAGACGGCTAATCACAAAAAGTCACTCGCAGGTAAAATTTACCTTGTTGGGAGCAAAGATAGATAGAGCGTTACTTTGACTTGCCCCCACAAACTATCGGACCAAGGAGGGACTGCTCGGGGAGTATGGACAGGGGATTACACTACTCAAACAATCCAACCGTCCTAAGCAACCTTGACATTCTAGTCTGCCTGGGGGGTATCCGGGTTCTCCTCGGGGCCCACTTAAGTATCGGTATCATTATCCTCCCCCCCATCGTCTCCCCTACCCCTCTTCCTCTTCAGACCCCGTTTCACCGTCTTCTCGCTCCCCTTCTCCTCGGTGTCGGATACGCTCCCTCTATCGTTCCTCTCCTCCTTGGCCAGCTCGCTCGCGACCCGCGAGATCCCAGCGTCGATCTCATCCAACTGGACTTCCGTCTCCTCCAAGTCGTTGTACAGCGGCTCGAGGAAGTCATTGAGATGCTTTGTGAGCGCGACTTGATAGTCGAGACTGAGGTTCCTGCCGGCGAGCATGAGGTCGTGC
>PYWC01000016.1:2491372-2509360 GCA_003182015.1 Tuber magnatum | reverse complement strand
ATAGTATTGTTTGATACTTGTTATGTTTCAAAGGTATCGCTTGATACTTTGAATGTTTTATGTTTTGTTTTATAGTATTGTTTGATACTTGTTATGTTTCAAAGGTATCATTTGATACTTTGAATGTTTTATGTTTTGTTTCACAGTCTCACTTGATGCTCACTATGTTTCAAAGGTATTGTTGAATACTTTGAAAGGGGCTATGTTATTGCTCATACTGGAGATGAGTGAGAACTTGTATTTAAACACCGCTGATTCCAGGATGGAAACAGCAGACTTCGACAGACAGTATTCTGAATATACTTGGTTGAACAGTTACTTCTTGATTTCCTATTATACCCCGATGAAGCCTTCTTTAGTCTACTTGTACACAGCTCTCACCTCTTGCCGAGCAATCAGGCCACCTGTTACTATCATATACGAAGCGTGATTAGCATCCTAGGTGTGGGGGGGGGGGCCAGTACAGCCAATAGCTCTTCTCTGGTTTGGTGTAAGGGAGCTTGAATTTGTTGTATTTCGTATATAGCAGTTCACGGTTTGGGATGTTCAGAGATGAAGTTCACCGGAATAATCCACGATCACGGAATGGCCGAGAGGGTGGGTCATGTGAAGTAGATTTTGGATTTATCTATGACAAGTGATAAACTTCATTCGCAAAATACCGTGCCCCGAAATTCCGGAAAAATTTCCAAGCTATACATCTCTGCAAAATCCGCCTCTCGCTGGCCCCACTTAACATTTCCGTTTGGGTGTTGGTGGTCAGCCAGCCCTGTCAATGGCTTAATCGGATGTCTCAACTCCATAGCCCATGGCTTCAAGGATAGCGTTGATTTCCTCAATCTCATCTTCGTGATTGTAAATCTCCTCCTCGGCGGATCCGATATCGGCTTTAAGTGCGTAGATACAACCTTCACGAGTCTCCTCCGTGATCTCGTCGTCTTGCTCGAGTTCTCGAAGGGTCTCATAGCGAACTTTATTTTCCTCACGGAGGTCGGAGAGGGCATCTTCGAGCTCAGCGAGCCTGTTGATCAGCTCGGTGACCTGGGGGGTGGGGGGTTGGTTTGCGGAAGGCATTTAGAATTCGCTCTTTTGAATTTGTTAGAACAGCGACGGTCAGATGAATGAATGTGCAGCGGCGGTGAACTTACGGGTGGTAACACTGGGATGTTAGGCGGATTTTCGTGGGATGTTTTTGTTGTGGTGGAGTTGCGTGGAGTGGTAGAAAGTGTGGGAAGGAAGAAGGGAGAGAGAGGAAAATTTGGTCAGTGGGTGAGGGCAAACGTGTGAGTGAGAGGATGTGTGGGCGTCACAGGAAATCACTCCTAGGAGATTCAGGTAAGAGTATCATACAATGAATCAAGTAAAGAGAAAGATTTGGGAGAATATGTTTCTGTGATCCTTTCAAGCACCACCAAACTCGCATCACAGCCTCCTTACTCATAGCCGTCATCAAAACCACCATCACCGTTAAATGTTATATCACTATTCTCACTTACATGTAGCGCCGTCTAATTCTGCGTTCGAGAGTAGGAAGTACGGCATGGGTCAAGCAAGGACTGGGTTTTTAGTCATATGAACGGAATTATCGGATCTCACCATTGAAGTGATACTTCTATTCACGGACCTACGAGGATGTGGCTTCCACTAGTTTAATAATTCGGTTGTCCTACTCGAGTAATCGCGCCGCACAGGTACGGTATATAACCAGTTATCCTCAAGATCCAATAGTAAACAAATAGCTACCATGGTCTGAATGCCATCTCGTAAAACCTCCTCCATAGTGCGAAATCTCACCGAAACAACAGTGCTAATAGCGAGCGCTGGGGTGGGGACAATGACTGTGTCCCTTCACATCCAAGAAGTGATGTTAGTGTTCACTGCTTGAAAGAAAAGATCGCTTTAGTACTTGGAGGCAACACTTGTGCTTGTTCTCTGTGTGGCTAATAAGTGGCATAGGAGCGGAACAAGAGGAATCGCTTTGGACTTCAACCTACTGAGGGGGTGGGAAGAGCACTGTCGCAACCTCCGTTATCTCCTCCGGCATTTTCTCCGACACTAACAGGAAAGACTGGAGAGCACATAAAACATAACAAGGGAGTCCTGGTCCTTCTATGGATCACGGCACATGTCTCTTTTCCGCCGCTATGGCGGCCTATAACAACCAAAACTGCCACTACGCATACCTGTCCTGTCGAGATGTTTGTGAAATGGACTGGGCTTGCATAGTGGCACACAGGGGTGCATTATGTCCTATGTTTAATCTGAATAGGTCTAGTCAATTGATTAGTGTAGATCAGTATATTATTAAGATAAAAAAAGGTAGAATAGGGTGAATCAGAGAATAGATGATAGGTTCAAACCATTACATGAAAATCAACATGAAAATTCAGAAAAGTTTCAACACCATGAGCCAAAACAACTACTACTATGGTAACATGGGGGCAGGTTGTTGGATATGCAATGCTGAAAGGAGCCCAAAAGATAAGTTTAAAGGATATTTCAGCAAAAACAGGAGTGTTAATAAGTACCTACTCAAATATTATCAGAACTGTCCACCAGTGAGCCAGTAAAAATAAAAATCTAGATCTCTATAGTGATGAGAATCTTAATCTGCTAGCCAACTCAGTAGAAGGTTCCAATATAATAGGCAGTGTCCGTGTAGGGTCCAGGGCAGACAGTCCAAGGCACATCACAGTAGGTCAGACAAGAGATAGATACAGGTGTACAAACAAAACATATTTGTATTAAGGCTCGAGGGGGTCAGAGACAGGGTCTCAGGGGTCAGGGTCAGGGTTCACAGGTTCTGGTAATGCGAGGAAGAAATAAAGCTATATAATTCCTAAGTACAAGCATAGTGGTAACTGGTATGGGTACTAGGTTATATTTTATGTTTTGTTTTATAGTATTGTTTGATACTTGTTATGTTTCAAAGGTATCGCTTGATACTTTGAATGTTTTATGTTTTGTTTTATAGTATTGTTTGATACTTGTTATGTTTCAAAGGTATCATTTGATACTTTGAATGTTTTATGTTTTGTTTCACAGTCTCACTTGATGCTCACTATGTTTCAAAGGTATTGTTGAATACTTTGAAAGGGGCTATGTTATTGCTCATACTGGAGATGAGTGAGAACTTGTATTTAAACACCGCTGATTCCAGGATGGAAACAGCAGACTTCGACAGACAGTATTCTGAATATACTTGGTTGAACAGTTACTTCTTGATTTCCTATTATACCCCGATGAAGCCTTCTTTAGTCTACTTGTACACAGCTCTCACCTCTTGCCGAGCAATCAGGCCACCTGTTACTATCATATACGAAGCGTGATTAGCATCCTAGGTGTAAACATGTTACAATAGGCAGGAAATTACCGAGTTGGGTAAAGAAAGTAAAACTCAGAGGGGCATATCCCTTTATATAACAAAGGAAAACCCTCAGCTGACAAATCTCAACACCCCTAACCCCTTCCTTATATGCAGCTGCAATCTTCCATCAGTTTCTATAAGGTTCCATTACACAGAATCTCAGCTAAGCAACCCTTTCTATCAGGAGGCAACTGTTCCAACCTATACTCTCTTATATGCAACTAAAAACCCAATGCAGTTGTAACCTGGTCAGGTGGTCATAACATCTAACCAAGCCATAACATGGACACAAAAAGATCACTTAATGGAGATGACTCTGCAAAATACAGACCATTGCCATATGACTTTTACATAGTTAGCAGAAGCAGCTGGGGGGGGGGTTTTTTTAATTGAATATTGAAAATATAACTAATAATTATTATTTATCTTCTAAAAAAAAAAGCTAAGCTTAGTGTAAGCAGACAAACAATTTCAAAAGTACTACATGAAAACAAAATCTATTATCAACAGCTAGTTTGAAAACCAATATTTAGTCTAGCATAAAAGAAAAGGAGACTTGCCTTATATTACTAATATTAATATTATAACTGGAGGAATGTCATTTTCACTGATGAATCCTGTTTTGAAGTGAGAAATCTACAATTCCAGAAAGCCTGCAGGGTATCTCGCCATGTAGGAGAGGCCTATCAGCTACAAAACATGGATAAAATGTTTGCCCAAGAGGCAATGTTAATATTTTGGGATGTAATCCTTTATGGAAACACTGGTATGTACAAGTATGATATAATTTTAATTATTTAATATTTCATAATTTTTAAATTAAAACTTGTTACTATTTTATTGTTTACTTGGTTTATTTCTAATATATATATAATATTTAATGCTAATAAATTACTAAATATTGTTCAAAATTACATTATCCTATTCCTGTAGAGTGGTGTGACTGTGTTGGTCATGTGACACAGTCACATGACCTATTATTATGCTAGAAGATTCTAGCATATTTTACAGATTTCCTGGGAATGGGGTAGTATTTGTGTAACTTCTAAAGGGTATAAATAGGGGTGTATTTATCTTTCAGTTAGAGTTGGATTTCAATGATACTATTCCATTCTCTATACAGACTCTGGCCCTAGGTCTTGTTTCCCTGGATATCCAGTCTCCCAATAGTCTCCTCTCCTGCTTGCTCATATCTCTTTGGATACTCAATGGCTACTCTACTGTTAGTTCCTTCCCCCCCCTCCATTCTCTTATACTAATACAATTGTTTTCCGCTGCTGCATTCCCTCTATTGGTCCTTGAGAATTTCAACATCTACCATCCCCTGTCGGATCTGATGAGAGACTTTCCATCAAGTAAGCTCTCCACCTCCACTCCCTATTTCACCAGGGCATCTGACCTTGGCTTTTCCCTTCTCAATACTTCTGGCGAGTTTACCAGGTTCCCCTTTCGTACTCCAGCTAGGCCAGGTGTCTTGGACCTCACCTTCGCCAACCATTTCCTGGCTCTGTTTTTCGAGTCATGGTCGCTTCCCTATGGCTCTACTGGCTTAGACCATGTCCCGGTACCCATCTCATTCTCTGCCCCTTTTTATCAGCTATTCTCCCTGAAGCTCAACTGGCCCTCCACCGACTGGGTTGCTGTAAAGCCCCTACTGGCCACTTTTTACTATCTGGCTCCTCCCTTCCTGCCCTCAGGCTCAGGTCTTGATGTTGAGTTTGAGGCTGTTTTCACCAAGCTCACTCATGTCCTTATTGTTCACACTCCCTCCAACAGGCCGTATCCCCACTCTAAACCCTGGTAGTCTCCAGTGCTTACTGCCCTGAGGAAGGCTCTCTATAGAGCGTCCTGAGTATCCCACAGCCACCCTGACTCTATCCCACTCCTGTTGGAAGCAAAGAAGGCTCACACCACTTACAAGTAGGAACTGAACAAGGCCAAGAATAGAAACTAGTTTTCTTTTCTGAGCAAGGTAGATAAAAGCTTGATAAAGACAGCTAGAAGACTGGCTACAGGCTGTCCTTCTTCCCACTTCCCCTCCTTTCTCTCCCTGCACAACCCCATCAACACCAACCAGGCTGTTCTCCACTACTTCTTCTCTGACAGGCCTTCTCCTCTGAAGTGCTCTATTACTTCCCCCATGTCCGCCCCCTCTATGATGATGGAGGGAGTCTTGGCTGCGCTTTATTCTTCCTCTAACATCTCGGCTCCTGGGCCTGACTCGATTTCCTACAGGGTCTGGAAACAGGTCCATGCTATCTAGCCATCACTCTTCCCATCCCTTCTCACCCCTCTCTTTGCCCATGGTTATCACCCTTTGCTCCTCAAGATGGCCAAGGGCATTGTTCTAGACAAGCCAGAGATGTCAGACTACTCTTCTCCAGCCTCATTTCACATTATTGTTCTCCTCCCGACACTATCCAAGATCCTAGAAAAGATAGCAGCCACTCGTCTTGCCACTATGGCCCACACTCGCCACCTCATCCACTCCCACCAATCCGGCTCTCTCTCTACCCTGGCCTTCTTCAATGCTGTTCTCACATTGCTAAATGAAGTAGGAGTACTGCTGAAAGTGAAGCTTAAGGTGTCAACCCTGTTTGTTGACATCAAAGGGGGGTTTGACAATGTCTGGGCTGAAGTTCTCTGTCCTTTTCTGGATGTCCACAGCATTCCCACCTATCTTTCCAGTTGGATCTTTTCTTTCCTTTCTGATAGATGGTGCTCTTTGGTTTTTCAAGGGGCATACCAGTCTATCGACCCTGTCTCTGTCAGCTCTCCTCAGGGCTCTCCCATCTCGCCACTCCCCTTTCTAATATATATCTCTTCTCTCCATGTACCCATTCTACAGCATCTCATCCTCTCCTATGTCGATAATATTGCTATCACTACTGCCTCCCCCTCCTATGAGAAGAATATCACTATATTGTTATCCACTTTCTTGTGCATCCTCTCATTGGCCTCTACCTCTCAGGTCTCCTTCTCTATGTCCCAGACTGAGCTTGTCTATTGGCATACTTGGCACCAGCGTGATCCTTCCTCCTCTGCCCAGATTGTTCTCTAGGGGCAGTCTTTCTCTCCATCCAAGCTCACCTGATAGCTGCGCTATTGGCTCACCTGCTCTGTAAATACTACGCCTCACTTCAACAAGTGCCTTATTCTGGTTGCGGGAGCACTGGCTATCATTTACCAGCAGTCCCCCTCAGGTAAAGGTGTTCCACCGCATCTCAATGACAGGCTTGTCACAGCAGTCCTCTTCCCCATTCTGGCTTATGAAGCAGACCTTTTAGTCCCCTCGGCTGGTGCCCTTTCCAGGATGCTGGTTTTCTGGAACAAGGCTCTCTGCTGGATAACCAACCTGTTCTCCTCAACTCCGGTATCCATCCTCTCCCTAGAAGCCTGTGTCCTCCCCCTCCCATTGGACCTCCTTAGAAAGCACCACCAGGCTACCCTTAGGGTCGCCTGCTCCTCTCCACACATCAATCCGGCCTCCACTCACTTAAGCAAATGTTTTCCTTTCTTGTTCCCCTACCAGGCTCCCACCTCCTGCCAGCTCCAAATTCCCCATGGCGCAGGGGCCTACTCTGCCAGGTCATGGTCCCTACCTATCTCTATGAAGAAGGCAGAAGAATCTACTCACCTGACAATCGACTCCCTTATACATACTATTCATGACCCTCGGTCCTCGGCAGCCCCCTTCCCTCCTCTTCCTCCTCCCTCCCTGGTAGACAACCATCTCCCCTCTGCACTGGACCACTATATTGAGCTTTGACAAGCCATCAACCCTCTGTTGCTATGAGAATAGGCAGAAATAGCTACCCCTCTGGGCTATCCCGCCATCTACTCCACCACCCCTTATCCCTTTCTGGAGCTGGACAAGTTTACTGCCAGCCATATACATCAGATCTGGGCAGGTTAGAGCTACCTTACCACCCACCCCTTCTGGCACTCCCCTACAGATGCTCCCCTCACCTGTCACAGGTGCGACACTACTCTAGAAGACATGAGCTATGCCTTTCTCCATTGCCCTGCAACATCTTTGCTTTACCTCCTCCACACGCTTTCAGTTCACTCTGTCTCCTCTTCCTCCCCTCTATAGGGCTCTGTCTCCTTGTTGTTGGAAGTCTCCTCCTTCATCTATACTACTAGAGTGCACTACCCTTCTACTCACTCTTAATTGACCCTACCATTTCCCTTCCTGGCCCACTCACCCCTTGAAGCTTTGCCCCGACTCCCCTCCACCACCACCTTAGGTTCTCCTTAGTTGTCCGATGATGATGGTAGTTTGTTGAACTGAGATAGAAGTAAGAAGAGTTTCTTTTAGATTATTGTTTCTTGCTAGGTTCATGTTTGATCTGCTTTGCAATGGGAAGGTGTTACGGTTTCCTACTACTCGTATTACTCGCGACAGGTAACGACCTTGGTTGGTTCTTCTGAACTACGTGGCGCTATGTCCTAGAGCTTTTCGAGTCTCTAAGCTCTATCTTAGTATTCTCACGTAAGAATCAGTTTCTCACCAGCGCCGAGAGTATCGGTCTTTTATTGGGTTAATACGATCCCCATAGCGTATAGGTTGTTGACTCTAAGGCGGATCGGTCTAGCCGATAAGATTGGAGCGTAAAGGTTTTTGTATTGTAAAGATCGTAAAGTAGTAGAAAGGAAATAACAGTAAATGGTTGAGTGAAGAACCAACCCATCTGTGAAAACCCGACCTTTATATAGGCCTCTTCCCGCAACCCTAACCCTGTCCTGATCCTCAAGCGAGGTCAGGTGCAAAATCCATCACCTGACTCTAATGAGTCATGTGTGCAAACATAAACCATCCTATGACCTCTAAGTGACGTCATATGTGAAACATAAATCAAACGCAATATAAATAAACCAACCCCATGATCTGCTAATGAGGTCCTGTGCATAAAACCAATTGAAACATAAACAAGCCCCATGACCTGCTGATGAGGTCATGTGCGTGAAAGAATCATAACTTAACTGTATGACGTCCAAGCGACGTCATATGCGAAACCTGTTTCCTTGCTGCCGTTACCTGGCTAGTACTCTTCTAGCCAGAACGTGACAGAAGACCAGTTTCATGATAAAGTTCTCAGCATAATTAGTTACCTTATAGTGTGGTTTCAGTGGTTTCCTTCTGATACTTTTGTTTGTTGAGCATCGTAGTTGATAGGAGATAGATTTGTTTTATTTCTTGCATTACAATTTGAGGGTTTTATTTTGCCATACCTTAGCTGCTGCATGCAACATCTTGTCCCAATAATAAAATAAGAACTATGAGTTAAAAAAAAAAAGTTTCTTTCAGTTTAAGAGACCACACAAACTTGGATTAATCTATAAGTCTTAAAGATATATCTTGTTTATTACGTCTACTCTACTATCACAAGTGCAAGTGACTTAGGTGCAAATATTCTCAAATATTTACCAGATTATGAACTCCCCTATCATATATATGCTATACTATATGAGATACCCAATTAGCCAAAAGAGGTACTTGTAGCTCTTCAGAAAGAGTATGAATTTGAGCTGGCAGCAAATACTAATACCAGTTTAATAGAATTAGAAATTGTTAGATGGTAGCTGACTCTAAGGACAAGCAAGTTCTGACTAAGGCCTAATACTTGATGAAGTGAATGCTAGAAAGGCTCACTATGCTTGAGATGGATAAAAGCATCAAAGTTGTATCATATAATGAATATATTGATAAGATCTCTTCTCTATCACTGATGATGTCAGTAAAAGTATGAGAAGCACCTTGATATTTATATTCTGTGTCTGGGTGTTCACAGACTATCCAGTTCCCCTACCTGTTCCCTTGTTTCCTCAGTATGAACTTTGTAGTCCCTGAAAACCTTAACCCCACTTGACTCCGAATTCTAGGGATGGCGGAGAAGGTGTTTCTATCTCTCTTCTCATAGCGCCTACTCTGTCCATAGTTACTTGAACCCTTTCACCATGGCAAGCAGCTACTGGTTCATTCTCTGCATATGGAGTGATCACCTCTGATGACAGACTTATCAATGTAGTTGGATTTATTATCTGTCTGTGTTGACCCACAGGAAGTATTCTTCCTTATTGCACCAATAGCATTTACGCTTCTTGACACTCAGGGTTAACCTCTCATGTGGCAGGCTCTCTACTGGCTCTACCTTGTCAGCCTCTGGGTGCAGATGAATCATCATCTCTTGGGTATCGTTCTCTCTTTAGGATTTCCTCTGTATTCCTCTACCAACTAACTTGCTCTTCCATCTTACTACTTGTATAGTAGCCAGGGACTCCTATTGGAGTAGTGGAACATCCCCTGGTTGGTATCCATCAGTCAGCACAGCTGTGTAATCTCAGCATATATTTATCTCCACAACTAATCAACTGAATCAATACTTTTGACCTTATCAGGATGGTCAAGAATCCTCTCTCGAGGATCCAGTTAAAATCCCTCAGTCAGCGACCCTCAGTAGTGGCATAATTGAGGGTTTTGTGCCAGCATCATATTGGTAGAAATCATCTTATTCTCCAAATACTCCAGTGGACCCTGGGATCAAACATATAACCATTTGCCAATGATCATGTGACATACTCATTATATTATGCCAGTGTGTCTTATGTATAACAGAAATCACATTTTCTAACTCAGAATTAAAGACTCAAAAGGTTGATTGGACAGGAGGGATTGACTGGTATATTTACTTTGAACAAATTCTTAACCCCCTTCTGTATCCTTTTACAAGTTAGATAAAAACTGAGTTTCCAGAGAGGAATATTCTGATAATAGCAAATACTACTCTAGCATACATCTACTATTATTATGATAATATTATCTCTTATAAATAGTAGAATTTTGCGAAACTTATTTGGCTGCTACGGTTTCCCACTACTCGTGTTACTCGGCACAGGTATTGACCTTCTTTTATTCTTCCGAACTGCGCTGCGCTGTGTCCTAGAGCTCCTCGAGTCTCTAGGCCCTATCTTTGTATTCCTAGGTAAGAATCGGTTTCTTACCAGCACCGAGAGTATCGGTCTTTATTCTGTCAACAGAATCCGCATAGCGGATAGGTTCTTGACTCTATAGTGGATCTGTCTAGCGGATAGGTTTAGAGTGTAAAGGTGTTTGTATTGTAAAGATCGTAAAGTTGTAGATATAAAATGATAGTAGATGGTTGCGTGAAGAGCTAACCCATCTGTGAAAACCCGGCCTTTATATAGGCCTCTTCCCACAACTCTAACCCACCCTGATGCTCAAGCGAGGTCAGGTGCGAAACCTTTCATAATATCATATTGGTCAAACAAGTCATGTGCGCAAAACATAAAACATCCCATGACCTCTAAACGATGTCATGTGTGAAAACATAAATCAAACGCAATATAAATCAAATGCATAAACCAACCATGTGACCTACTAACGAGGTGATGCACGAAATATAAACGAGTCTACCTTGCCGGTAAGCCTTACTGGCCCCTCTAGACTCTTCCCATAATGTCAACTGTACGCCATATGCGAAATACAATCAACATAAATGAGTCCCTTGACCTGCTAACGAGGTCATGTGCTTGAAAGAATAACTTAACTGCATGACCTCTAAATGAGGTCATGTGCGAAACCTGTTCCTTGCTGCAATCACCTGGCTAGCGCTCCTCTAGCCAGATCATGACATTAGCTCCCCTCTCTCTCATCTCCAGTCCCTGAGGATATGTTTGTCTTCTCCTCCTTCTCCTTTCCTCAATCGCTACCACATACTCCTTGGTACGCATCTCGTGGTGTTTCGCGTTTATATATTCTTCGCGGAGCCAGTCCTCCACTTCCCTGCGGATCCGCCATTCTCGATCCTGTCTCTCTCCCATTCTCGTACCAGCCTCTGCACTTCGTGTAGTCTGTCGACTGTTCATCATAGTTGCTCGACCGTTCCTTGCAGTGCATTTATCATGCCTTTTTGCTGCGTTATCATTTTGTCTTGGGTGCAGATGGTATCTCTCAGGATGTCCTTGCAGGCAACAGAAACTTTATGCCCTTCGCTCTGTCTTCGCTCCATCCTCGGAGCCTGTTCCCGTGCTTCTTTTTCTTCCTGTCTGTGGTAGGGACAGAACCTGTGCATGCAGTTCTGCCAGTCGATTCAGTAATGTCTTGGCCCCTTTGGGGTCTTTGGGGTTTCTCCTTCCCAGGTTTCTTGCTGTCAGGAGTGCGCCCACTCCTGGTCTTTGTCCGAGTCTCTTGTTTTGGTGACCTCCGTTGGCCACCACCATTGTCGTTCCTTTGTGTCCCGGTGTGCTGTGCACTCGTTGTTGGTGCACACTGTCCATGTCTTCTTTGCATGCTCTTTCTCTTCCGTCCCCCCTTCTTCTGATTCTTTTTGTTCCTGTCGCATATTTTGTTCGAACTCTTTGTGGTCTTCAACTACCACCCAACTGTCTTCTTTTGCCTCTGTGCAGACAGTCGTTTGCTGGTTTCTGTGGGTAGCGCTGGTGGAAGAGGAAGACGACATTGTTAGGGTTGGTGAAGTTTGTAGCGGGGTACCACTCTTGATCATCTTCCAGCGAGTAATTTGTCCACTGAGCAGGGTATTGAAGTTTAACGTAGTGTAAGCAGGAATTCATTATCTTGTCGAGTTCGTATTCGTCTTCTCCGTCTATGTGAATAGGCGGAGGGGGTGGTTTCTTTTGTGAGGGAAAAGAGTTTTCTTGGTAGGGTTCGAGGAGGCTGGTGTGGAATGCTGGATGAGTCTGTTTTATCGAGATGGAGAGGGCGAGTTTATATGCTCGTAGTCCGACCTGTTCAATTATTTTGAATGGGCCTAATTTCTTGTAGTTTAGTTTCTTCAATGGTCTCATCGTCCGGATATTGCGTGGTATCAACCACACCTTGTCGCTGACCATAAGATTCGGGTCCGGTTTCTGGCGCTTATCACTCTTTTCCTTTTGCCCCTTTCGTGCTAGAGTCATTTTGTCCTGTAATATGTCATGTACCTTGATCATCGCGTCGGCTTGTGTTATTTTTCGCGCCAATTGGTATTGTGTCGGGTCGAATGAGGGGTCGTATCTGTAGTTCGCAAAGAAGGGTGTAGTCTTTATCATTTCTTGTCGCCCGTAGTTGTATACGCACTCTGCCGTGGATAGGAATTCTGTCCAATCGTTCTGCTAGTAGTTGACATAGGCTCACAGATATTGTTCTAATATCGCGTTCGTTTGTTTGGTCTGGCCATCCGTTTGTGGATAGAAGGCGGTGCCCAAGTGTCGGCTAACACTTGACTGTCGTATGATTTCTTTCCATACCTCCAACGTGAAGAGGGATCCTCTGTCAGAGGTAATATCTTTCAGTAGGCCGTGGAGTCTAAAGACCTGGTCTTTAAACAGGTGCAAGAATTGTGGTGTTGTTATATCCGTTCTGCATGGTATAAAGTGCGCCATTTTCATGAGTCGGTCGATGACAACCCATATGGCATCGTAACGGTTCGATTCGGGTAATCCCGTGATGAAATCCATAGCAATAGATTGCCATAGTCTTCGAGGAGTTTCTAGCAGTTTGAGCAGCCTGTAGGGTGCGTATTTAACTGTTTTCGTTTGTTGACATATGTCGCAATTCTTCACATAACTTTTAATATCGTCGCGCATTGATGGCCAGTAGTAGGATCGTTGAATCAATGCTGTCGTTTTTGCCGTTCCGCCATGCCCCTTTTGGGGGTGTCATGATTTCTCCTTATCATCTCTATTCCCAAGGCTTCCTCGTCCAGGAGTCTTATCTTGTCGTCATACCATAGGTATCCGTCTTCTTCCCAGTATAGCCCGAGGGCTACGCCTTTCATTTGTTTTAGGCATCCCTTGAAGGCCTTTTTTATCACGCTAATTTCTTGGTCGCTGGCCGTACTTCTTTGTACCCGTTCTTTGTATCCTTCATCGTTGCTAGTCACCGTGGTTGTTTCATTCAGTGATTTGTATCCACTGTCTTCGTCCTCTTCTTTCACAAAATACTTTTCCCTTGGGAGAAGTATTCTCTGTTGTTGCGACTGTGTTTCTTCTTTATCTGGAAAGTCCTCCATCCTTCGAGTTAATGCATCAGGCTTTGCTCCTTCTTAGCCTGGTCGGTATTCGATTTGGAGATAGTATTGGCATAATGTCTCGCTCCATCTGATCTGTTGCCCATTGAGTTCCTTGGTGGTAGTAAATGCTAGTAGGTTCTTGTGGTCCGTGATAACATGGATCACGTGCTGACTTCCTAGCGTGTACTTCCTCTAGTCCCTAACTGCTTGAACAATGGCTAACAGTTCCTTGTCGTGAATGTCGTAGTTTTGTTCCGCCTTTGACATTATTTTTGATTGAAACGCGACCGGTCTTCATAATCCGTCCTCGCCCTGCGGGGAAAGGATACTGGAGTATACGTAGTTGGATGCATCCGTCTCGATCATGATGGGTAGTGTGGGGTCAAAATGTCCTAATATCGGTTTGTGTGTGGTATGTCGTTATCTCATATCGTCGAATGCTTGTTGTTGCTTCTCTCCCTATTTCTATTTGATCCCTTTTCTTCACGTGTCATAGAGGGGTTTAGCTATCCTGCTAAATCCTTCGATAAATCTTCGGTAAAAGTTGCAAAAGCCCACAAAGCGCTGTACTCCTTTTGCACCCTTGGGGTACTTTCCAGTCCTCGATAGCCACCGTTTTGACTAGATCGGCTCATACTCCTTCAGGATTGATGATAAACCCTAGATATTGGACTTCGTCCACGTGGAAGTCGCATTTTGAAGGCTTTAGTTTGATCTTGGCTTCTCTCAATGTGTGCAGGACATTCCGTATGTCTCGGTAGTGTTGTTCCAGGTTCTCTGAATAGATGAGAATATTGTCTAGATCGATGATACAACATATATCCAGGTATTTGCTCAACTTGGAGTTGATTCACCGTTAGAATATGGCTAGTGCATTAGATAATCCAAAGGGCATGACTAAATATTCAAATAGTCCGTATCTCATCCTAAAAGCCGTTTTCCATTCGTCCCCTGTGACTATCCTTATGTTATGATATGTGTCCTTGATATACAACTTCGTATAGTGCTTGGCCCATCCTAGCCAGTCCAAGGCTTCGTCGATCAATGGTGGAGGGTACCTGTCTTTTTGTGATACTGTGTGCAGTCCCCGGAAGTCCATGCATAGTCTCAGTTTCCCATCTTTCTTTTTGACAAATAGGATGGGTGCCCCCGCCGAGGAGGATGATGGTCTGATCCCTTGCCTGGCCAGGTTCTGTTGGAGGTATTCTCGCAGTGCCTTCAATTCCTCTTCCCTTAGCGGGTAGAGTTTCATGTAGGGTGCTGCCTTTCCATCCTCGAGCTTGATCTTGTGATCTTCGCTCTTGTATGTAGGAAGATCCGTCCTTTCGTTTTCTTCGAATATGTTGGGATAGTTGTTATATTCTTTCGGGACCAGTTCCCTGCGAGTTATTTTCTTCTTGGCTTCTTTCTTCACCGCTGCTCGCATGCCAATCATTGAGGCTTCTGCAATTGTTGGTCTGTCTTCTTCGTCCCATTTGAGGATACCCGTCTGTTCCTCTCTCCGTTAGAGTTGACTGAAGGCCTTTGCAGATATGAACGATATGCTCAGGGGTTTCTCTTCTGTCATTTCAGTAGGGTTGTTGCCCTTAGGGGTTCCTCGTCTGGTGCTTCCAAATCCTTCCTCGCCTCTTTTGGTCTTGTCCAGGTCTCGGCCTTTGCGGAGCTCCCTGGTATCGATATTTTCAATAATCATCTGGGCTATGCATTCTTCCTTTTGGATCGTATAGTTCTCGTCGTTGAGGTTTATTAGTAGGACCTGGACCTCACCCCTATAGTCTGTATCGATCACTCCAGCGTCTGTGGTAATCCCATGTCGGGCGGCCATACTACTGCGTGGGATGATTCTTGCATAAGTGCCGTCAGGCAGTCCTACTGCAATTCCTGTTGCTTTCATCTTTTGTCCTCTTGCGGGGACCATCGTATCTTCCGTGCTATACAGGTCGTAACCTGCTACTTTCGTAGATCCTCGTGTTGGCTTTCTGGCATTCGGGTGTAACACTTGTACCCTTATACCCTGGTCGTCGGGGATCGTTTCTTTGTTTTTGTTGTCCATGCGGAGGATTTGCGTCCGCAGGTTTTCTCTTATTGCTTGTTCTTCGGGGATTGTCTCAATTGTTGAGAAACTTTCCAGGCACAACTGCATGCATAGTTTGCTGTTGAAGTTGATTTGGCCTTTTTCCCAGTCGATGTTCAGATTGTGTCGTTTTAGCCAGGGCGTTCCTAGTATGACACTGTCTTTCTGCAAGTGTGCTACCTGGAACGTCATAGCTTCGTGATGTGACCCTATCTTTATTACAGCTTGCGCTGCATGGGTGATTGGTCCTGCTTTGCTTTTCTCTCCGTTGACTACATATATGTCTCTTGGTTTCTTAATCTTTTTCAGGGGTAATCCGTGGGTTTTGCCAAAGTCTCTGTTGATGAAATCCTCTGTTGCTCCTGAATCAAGCATTGCGTTCCTCTCTGTTTCTTTGTTCGTCGTACATAGTTCTATCTTAATCATAAGATTTTCATTGTCTTTATCATAATCGTTCGTGCTGTTGATTGTTGCCTGCTTGTTCTTTTTCGTTGATATGTGTGCGATGCCATTTGGTTTGCCTCGTTTCTCGTCCCGCAGACTACTCTTTGCGGGGAACTTTATTCCTTTAAAGTCTCCTGTCCCTCCGCCCTCTCAGTAGTATCTATTTCTTGGAGCTTTGTTTCTTTGCGTCGGCAGTCCTTGATGAAGTGCCCCTTCAGTTCACATCACAGGCACGCATTTTCCTTCCTTCTCTTCTGGTATTCCTGATCAGACAGTCTCTAGAATTGTCGATTTTTCCTTCCTGCCACATTCAAGTCCATGGGGTCCCCGGGTGGTGCCAGTCATGGAGTGTTGATCGGTCAGTAAGTACCGTTGTTGTTACGTGGTCGAGTTGGATAGGTTATCCCCTTCATCCTGTTCGGAGCATACCTGACCAGGTTGATCTTGTCTTTCTTGTAGATGGCCTATACTGCGAAGCCTTCGGCCATTCGATCGGTCTGGTCCGCACTTATCCAGTCTTCCTGCAGCCTTTCGTTGGTGCCACCCAAGAGGTGGTGGTACTCCATGTCGTCGTCGTATTCCACTTCGACTGATATCATGTGGAATTTGTGCCAGTAGTGGGAAAGGTTATCCTTTCCTTGTCTCATTTTTTCCAGTTTGAGTCTTGCCATCTCCTTGGCATTTGGGTCCCCAAACTGGGTTTGGAGGGTTTCCTTGAATTCCTCCCACGAGGCCCATATTTGGTCTCGCTTCCATTCCACGCAAGGCATCGTCCATTGCCCCACTGCTTCTCTCAAGAGCGACTCTACATAGTCCACCTAGATCATGTCTTTTCCGACACCGTACCCCTTGACCTTGAAGTACTGTTCCAACTGACTTATGAACTGTCTTATCTTCTCGCGGTCTCCCTCGTAGAGGTCGGGTTCTCTTGCTTTTGCCCTTGATTCCTGTTTGGCATTGATTGCTCCCATGAATCTTGTCATTTGGTCCTCTGTCATCATCAGGGCCTTCTTTGTAGGCCCTGTTGGGGGTGCTGGTGTTGCCGCTTCGGCTATCCTTCCTGGTCTTGGGATTCCTTCGGTTTAACTTTCTGTGGGTGAGGTTTGTTCTGGTGTAACCGGACTTGCTGCTCGTGAGGGTTGGCTTGCTGCTTCGTCTAGTGCGTTCTGTACTCGTCCTAGGTCGAGAGTGTCATTTGTGAGATCGATATCTCCTTTGTTGTTTTGGCTGAACTCCAAGCTTCATGGAGTTGCCGTCTTGCGGTCGTTAGGTGTCGCAGGAGACGCAACTAATTGTTACAGTTTCCCACTACTAGTGTTACTCGCGACAGGTAACGAGATTCTTTTATGCTTCCCAACTGCGCTGCGCTATGTCATAGAGCTCCTCGAGTCTCTAGGCCTTATCTTAGTATTCCCACATAAGAATCGGTTTCTGACCAGTGCCGAGAGTACCGGTCTTTATTCTGTCAACGGAATGCGCATAGCGGATAGGTTCTTGACTCTATAGTGGATCCATCTAGTGGATAGGTTTAGAGCGTAAAGTTGTTTGTATTGTAAAAATCCTGAAGTAGTAGACAGGAAATAATAGTAGATGGTTCTGTGAAGAGCTAACCCATCTGTGAAAACCCAGCCTTTAGATAGGCCTCTTCCCGCAACCCTAACCCAGCCCTGATCCGCAAGCGAGGTCAGGTGCGAAACCTTTTATAACATCATATGGGTCAAACAAGTCATGTGCGCAAAACATAAAACATTTCATGACCTCTAAACGACATCATGTGCGATAACATAAATCAAACACAATATAAATCAAGCGCATAAACCAACCACATGACCTGCTAACAAGGTCACATGTGACACATAAACGAGTCTGCCTTGCTGGTAAGCCTTACCGGCTCGTCTAGACTCTTCCTATAACGTCAACTGTATGTCATGTACGAAATGCAATCAACATAAACGCACCCCATGACCTGCTAACAAGGTCATGTGCGTGAAAGAATAACTTAACTGCATGACCTCTAAATGAGGTCATGTGTAACCGGTACGGGTTACTAGGATTTTATGTTTGGTTTC
>PYWC01000016.1:2430019-2482515 GCA_003182015.1 Tuber magnatum | reverse complement strand
ATGGAAACAGCAGACTTCGACAGACAGTATTCTTAAATATACTTGGTTGAACGGTTACTTCTCTGATCTCCTATTACACCCCGTTCGAAGCCTCCTTTAGCAAGCAGCGCTCGCTTTGTGTTGATCACAAGGCCATCCGCTCCTATCGTACCGCTACGTGACTAGGGCCAGGCCCGAACACGTTACATCATGTGCAAAACCTGTTCCTTGCTACAATCACCTGGCTAGCGCTCCTCTAGCCAGATCATGGCATTGGCCTGCTAACTTTCTCACTTTAAATCTGATTAAAACTATTTGAATAGAACCCAAGAATACTCAATAAGAAAATTGGAGCATAAATGACTAATAGCCGGTTCCCCTTCTATTTCGCGTTGCTCATAGTCGGGAAAAGCAAGTGAAATGCAAAAGCAAGTGAAACGCAAAAGCAAGTGAAACGCAATGCAACACAGCGGGAAAGCAAGTGCAACACAATACAAAGGCAAGTGCAACACAATACAACACAATAACTTTTTTTAAATTTTTTATTAAATTAATGTACATAATACAAGTTATAAAACATATATCTATATCCCCAGATGAGTTTATCTAGCCTCAATTCAAGCATATAAAATCAGCATTTCTAGTAATAGAGTCATCTGAAATACATGAAGAATCCGAATCTGATTCACCAGCAAGATCGTCATCATCACTCTCTGTGATACTAGCTCTTCCATCATTTGCCATTTGTATCCTATATTCCTTATCAACTGGTTGTCTTTGAGTATATATTTCAACATCTATTTATTGATTATTATCTTCAAGTTGTAATTGTAGATCAATTACATTGCTAGTATTCATAGCACCTGGATCAAGTAACAATAAAGCTTGTAGGAGGTCAGGAGGTGCTTGAAGTGACTCAAGATCTGCCACTGTCAGATTCATTTCTGGATCTGGAATTGCAATCAATAGCTCTGGTGGTATAATTCCACCTTGAGTTTGAAGATTGCGGATTTGCTGCTTTCTTTCCCTTTCAGCCTTCCAAGCATTGATTCCACGACGATTTAGTGCCATTTTAGCCTTATTGACCGCTACTTGAATACTCTTTTGGGCTCTCTTGATTGCAGCGGACCTCTCCTTCACCTCGTTCTCATGTTGCTTGAATCGTGCTTCTGCAACTGTAAGATGTCCTCCTTTCTGAATCACACACCTTGACTTCGCTTTGCCTTTTTCCGCGTAGTTGATTCTAGTTTGAATATTGCGGTATGTATCTTCCTGAAGTTGTGCTTTGGCCAGATAAACTAAAGTTCCTTTCGCCCATTGTTGAAAACGCTCTTTACTAGTCGCACTAAAGATTTCAGCTTGATCGATCCACTCTGCTATTCCCTGCTGACACTGAACATAAGTGCTAGGAGTCTTAGGAAGCTCTATATACTCATATTCTTCAAGTGGAACCATATTCTGACTAGAGGCGGCTTCAGGATTGCTCATAGCTGTTGCTGACGGCCCCAAATGGCCTTTTGCCTTGTTGTTGTAATAGCTCATTTTCTTCAATGCACTTTTGAAAGAAACAGAAACATCCCAGAATTCTTAAAAGCATTTTTGATTGTATATGGTTGAAAAGTCTCCTTCCGAATCGAATCCAAGTCACGAAAAAAGGAGGAAATTGTATATTCGATTTCGAGAGAGTGGAGCACATGGTTGATAGCCTGGGAATGATAATGCTTCCAAGGACGAAAGATACCAACGTCGAGAGGTTGAAGAACATGGGTCATATGGGATGGAAATTCGAATGGCACAATGTGATTCTCGTGACATTTAATTATAAAGTCCTCCTGGCGGTGAGAATTATGGCCATCGAGGAGTAGCAGACGCCAATGTTTATCTGGCCCTGTGCCTACATGCTTAATAAAGTGATTTAGCCATGCAAGTGCTATATTCCCATTGGTATATCCAGTCGGTGATACGGTAATTACTTCTGGGCCGGTTAGGTTCTCGTGTATCCAATTTTCCATAATCTTCTCCCCTGGGCAGATAATGATTTCAGGTGGGGGCGGATGTCCATCTGCGCATATTGCTTCAATAATCGTAATGGACTGACAGTTCTTGGGGCTTGAAGTATACAACTCCTTAACTTCCATGGAAACAATAACAACTTCCCCAGCAGGAGATCCAATTCTGACACCTGATTCATCCATATTGTATATATACTTGGCCTTATCAATGTTATACTTTGACAGTGCATCCTGATAGTTGACAAAAAATATTTTCAAGTCCTCTTCCATGTGTGTCATGATTCGAGCTCTCGCGATAGGCTTTGTTTTAATTGTATGGAGACTTGGGTTTTTCTTCAGCCATTGTTGAAACCAAACTTGAGACAGAGGGTCCAGCTGTTCTGCTTGGCGAAGATGACTGATTGCTGCAAAAATAATTGCTGGAGTTGCTGCAATTCCCATCTCCCACTGCTCATGACAAAACAGATAAACTGCTTGTTCCTGTGCCTTCGTCAGGATAATATTGTTACCACCATGACGATTCATGGTTCCTCGTGCGTTACGCACTTGTTTCTTCTGACGTCGCTGGCATGTTCGAATTGTGGCAGCGTTCACATTGAACATTTTCGCCGCTGTACTTGCTGTTTCTGTAGGTTCCTCTTCAAGCCATTTCAAGGTTCTATTCAGTTGTTGCTTGACTTCTAGCTTTTTGCTGATATCCGTCATCGTAATTGCCGATTTGGTATTGCTGATTTGGTATTGCTAGTTTGGGAATGCTGGTTTGGTGCTGCTAATTGATTATGAGGGTTAAATAGAAATTCACTGGTATGAAAGATGATTTAAATACTTTATTTTGAACCTATATTATTTACATTAAGCTCAATAACAAATAAACTAAAAAAATAACCATTGACCTGCATTCTATTGTATTACACTNTAAATAGAAATTCACTGGTATGAAAGAGGATTTAAATACTTTATTTTGAACCTATATTATTTACATTAAGCTCAATAACAAATAAACTAAAAAAATAACCATTGACCTGCATTCTATTGTATTACACTTGCTTTTGTGTTGTGTTGCACTTGCTTTTGTGTTGTGTTGCACTTGCTTTTGTGTTGCGTTGCACTTGCTTTTCCATTGTGTTGCATTGCGTTTCACTTGCTTTTGCGTTTTACTTGCTTTTCCCGACTATGAGCAACGCGAAATAGGAGGGGAACCGGCTATTACATCACAGATTCATCTAGTTCTTGAAGAGGTAAACAAATTTTTATATTTTATTACTTTTACTCTTTTATTTAATACGATTTTAGGCCTAGAATAACTATCTACAGGAGAGAATCAATAACTATATTGACTCCATGCCAAAATGGATAAGAGCTTGTATTGAGGATCATGGAGGAAATAATTTTAATTTTTATTGTTTAATCTTTTTAATTTTTTTAATTTTTAATTTCGTGTTTTCCTTAGTTCCATTATTATAATGTAAAATAAATTATCCTTGTTGTCTTCCCATTTATGCTAAACTAAGTCCTTTTTAGGCTCTTGTATGGCACAGTGCATGTCCCTTGCGTCTCCATGCAAGCCTGGTCCATTTCACAAACGTCTCGACAGGACAGGTAGTTCTTGAAAAACAAAACATAAATAAAAACCCTTAACCGCTATAATCTTAGAATCGATAAGCTTAATTATCATCATTAGTATCATCTGGAAGCGGCTCGCAAAAGCGCCGGTGGAAACAAAAACGCACACGAGGGGAACGAAAGACCCACAGCTAACTAAAAGGGAATAGGCGCCAAGGTGTGAGAAAGGAAAGGAACAAATTAACCGCATTGTACCATTCGCAGCAGCATCATGCGTAAAGCCGGTGAATAAGGAGCTGATACAAAGGTGCCGTTTGGGTTTCCAATTCCCCATTCTCACCAGGTGCTGATCGTGTATTGTACCAAGTGGTTTGCTAGGGAATTGATTAGTTATATCTAGGACACAAGGGTTATAGGTCTAACCAAACCAGTTGTATCTCAGAGAGGCTGGCCGGTTACCCGGTGCGATCATTTACAGGTTGAAACACATTAATACAGCCCCTGCTCCAGTATAGCCAATAATACCAAGGATGGTAACTTACCAACCTTCTGGCTTCTGAAACTCTGATAGTTGAAGGAAATATATGAATTTTGGGGTTTTTTAAGTTTTGGTTTTCAAGAACTATGTGCGGTGGGGGCTTTGGTCGTGATAAGCCGCCTTTACTCCGTGCGTGTACCTATTTCTCTGCAAACTTATGGGCGCAGAGGAAAAAAACATGTCTAGAGAACCAACCCTCCCTGCAATCACTGCGGCTCTAGAACAATCCCTCACACTCCTAAACAACCCACCAGACTCCAAAAACCTCCACAGACTCTGATTCTTGGAATTTTATACTAGTATTGAGCAGGGGGGAAAAAAAGAGAGTAACTATTGAAATTACTGAAACAAACCAGAAGTCTTGCCTCTAGTAAAAGGAATCAATTAGGATATCTCGGAGTCAGAGCTACTACTGTCCTCATTGTCAGCATAGATTTCCTCCTCCTGTTTGTGTGAAAAGCCAACCCAAGAATCGTGGAAAGTGGGTTGACCTCTACAGCCAGGCTACTGCAAATACTTGTTATTGCAAAAATGGAAAACACTCTCCTAAGGCGTATGAACCGCAAGTACTCTGTTGGGTTTTGACAAGAGCTGAATCTCCAGGGTCAAAACACTTGTACGCCCCAGTAATATTTGGGAGCTGTCCGTAAATGATTCGTATGTTATTATCTCCTCATCCACGAGGGAATCCCCAATCTCGGCGGTATCCTTAACAACAAGCCTTTTTCCCACCCCCGGCCCGCACGCCCCCCAACACCGCAAAGAACCCGTTCCTTAATTCTATTAGTGTCTGCAAGCCACCCGGCCGGTCCACTGATAGCCCATAGATATACGGTGGAAAGTGTCTAAAGGTGGGTTCTCCCGTGGAACAGCAATTCCGTAGCAACCGATCGGAATTGAGCCAAGAATTGCCGAGACTTGGTGGGTAAGGTGGAATGGTACACTTTGGGGAAATGAGTGAAGTAGTGAATAGGCAGAATTAAATAGAATTATGTACTTAATATAACATAACAGGGTATTTAAAGCAAGATCTAACAAGAACTCTGAGCTAAAGATACACTATGTTCATCAACTATCACCATGTCTTAGTAATCCACAGTATTTCTTATCATGGTACTAAGTAGATTATATCACTTGTTCCACCCTCATCAAAATTTTCACTTTTTGTCTGCTATCTCCTCTTGCCTATGACATTTAATTAAAAAAAAAAAGCACTGGTTTGTTCTTTTTAGAAATGGCTTTATTTCAGTGCTTTTTTTTTCTTTAAATTTCTTTGTTGTGGTTGACTAGATAGAGATCGCGTTCTGCCTGTTTTAAGGACCCGGTTTGAGCCCATTTGCACTGTACGGTCCGGCCAAACCAGGTCAAAGTGAGACTGACCTGGGCTCCGTTGGTCACGCTTTCCCGGGGCCTGCAGGATGTTCTTGTTGTGTGTTTTTTGGGAAGTGTGCTGGGGGGATGGCTTGTTGTTAGTAGGGGATTTTGAAAATGCAGTCACATTGACCAAAAAGGGTATTAATATTTAGGTTTACCTTATTTAAACCTATCCTTTATGGTGTTTTTTTTGTTGACCTATATAAACCCTATAATATGGAGACAATATTGCCAAACACTATTATTTCTGAAAAATGCCACTTCTTTAAAATAGCATAAAAGCCAATTTCAAGAAAAATGACATTTTTTTAAATGGTGGCGTGGCGAACAGGGCCTTAATTGTCAAGCTGTTTCCTTTCTACCCCGTTAGTATCATCACGAACCTCAAATTCCCAGCACGTTTCTTCCTCGCATCTTCTCGACCACATGGTTCCCCAAGAATACTTCATCCTGATAATTCCGCATCGAAAAACTACTTCTTCCTCTATTTTTTGTCCATTCTGATAATCTGGTTGGGCACGGCGATTTAGGCGAGAACGTGGACTTGCGCTCCGGATCCATACTAAAAGTTGCCCCCAGGAGTCATTCATCCCCAAACTTACTCCCGTAAGAATTCATAGTGAGGGCAATATATCATTCATCATAGTCACGTATGATACGTGCGGAAATGCCGACGCATATACTAGTGTTCTGTTTGATCTATGTCAACGCATACCCGTGCTCTGAAAGCTCCCGGAGTCGGGGAAATCATGTTAGATCACTCGGAAGCTGCAGATATCTGCTGTTGAACATAGGAGAACTCTTACGTATAAGAGCCATGGACACACATGGGTATACCTAAGTGCTTACGTACCTCTGGTGCCTTGCACACATGTTTCCACCCTAAGTTTGCTCTCTTTTCTTTCGCTCTTTTCTTTCCTCACCAGAACAACCCCAACAACAAGATCATTCCACTTCAATTCCTTCTCATCCGCTTGCTCCCTCTCTCACAGTCAATACTCATCTCCTCTCTCTTTCTTTCTCCCCACTCCACTCTATGTATACCAGATCAACTCTATTCTCTCTTTCGTCATTCTCTCCTTACGGTTCCGTAAAACCTCCGTAACAATCATTGACATCTCCATTCGATCGGCCGTGATTTTCGACATGTGCAATCCGGCCGTGCCAGCTCCTGGACTAGCCTATCATATCATAGGCCCGCCAGGTCAGGCCCAAAGCCTGGCTGGATTGGCCGCTTGCGAACACTGGATTGTGCGGGTTTCTGTAGGCTAGGTCCAAAACTTTCTTCAGCCCCAAAGTAGACTTGCATTTCTCTAGTCTTAGCAATTATTCTCCCGAGTGACTTTAGGTGAACAAGCTCGTCCTTGCTGCGGTACGATACATTAACACAGCACTAGTCAGTCGCTGTGAATACGAGTAGTTTTCCTTAGAGTATGGTCTGAAATTACCTTAAATTTATCCCACTTCGCTTTTACAAACGCACAAACTAATTACTTATAATACGCCACAGCACAGAAATTAAACTTTTGCACCAACAAATGCTACCACCATCGCAATCCCGTAAACAGAAATAAGAAAGTAAAGGAAGGCAACCCCCCCAGGAACACATATACCCAAATCTACATAATCGTGGCATCCACAATCTCCGCCAGCCACTGCCTCAAGGCCAAAGCTAGCACGCCAGGCAACTCCTTAATATCACTAACGACAAGGTAAAACCCAAACGGGAACGAATCCAAATACTTGTACATCTTCAACTCCATACCGCCGTTCTCATCCCGCTCGAACCTGACTCCCTCGAGCACAAGAATGCTGGACTCGCGCACGGAATCCACGATGACGAACACGATCATAATTTTCTCCTCCTGGGCTTTGCGCACTAGTCGGCGGAGGGTGTCGTGGTCCTCGCATACGCCGTCGGAGACGATGATTTCTAGTTGCCAAAGGCCGGCGTTGGAGTTTGTGCGCGCGGACTCGAAGATGGAGAGGGACTTTTCTACGAGAGTTTTCACGTTCGTCTTTGGTTGGTCGAAGGTGAAGCTTTGGAAGATCTTCGCGCCGGATTCGGAGGTGAAGGGGTGTTCGAAGGGATGGATTAGGCGGGTTATCTCGCCGAAGCTGACGATGGAGATCTGGCCAGCTTCGAGTTGGGAGAGGGCTTTTGCGACTAGAGTCACGGTTTCGAAGGCTAAGTTGACAGAGTTGGACTCCGCCATGGACTTTGAGTCGTCGAGTGCTATCATTACCTGGTATTGGCGTTTGCTTGGCTTTGTGCGGCGCATCCAGATTTTGTCTTTTTTGTACTGACTTGCAATGTACGGGATGATACGCCTCATATTCAGCCGCTTGCCGGTTCGGAAATCTCCTCTCATCTTAGTGGCCAGAGTAGGCTCGAGAATAAGCCGGAGTTGCTCACACAAACCCATTGATAAATCCTTCGTGGACTGTTCGTGCTTCCGCCACAACTCTCGCGACTCTGCCCACGAACGGCCATTCACAAGCTGAGAAGGTGATGAATCACCCCCTTCCAGCTCTTTGTCGGCCATATCCATGTCCTCAGCGTCCAAATCATATTCAGCGTCTTCCATAGGAAGAATTTGCTCCCTAGATTTTGGTTCCAACGGGTTCCCAATGATTGCACCAAGAGAGCATTCTTCCGCCGAGTCCGGGTTATCGACATCTCTGTCCCTGGAATCCTTCATCTCATCATCCGTCGCACTGTCCCCCCTCGGATCCGGTTCGACATCCTCAAGGGTCTCCTGTGGTCGCGCAGTGCCCGAATCAATCGCCATCAAATCGTCAAGCGAGTGGGCTTGTTCTTCAGTAGCTGCGCCAAGAGCCTGTGTGTTAGTGGCAGTTTCTTCGTCGGGCAGATGCTCGAATTCTGGATCGTCGAGTTCCTAACATACATGATTAATAACCAGAAATGACAGAAATTGCGGTTCTCTGCTCTTACCATATTGTCAACCTGGGGATGTTCTGTATCCCTATGAGCACCTAGAATCTCTCGGCGGTTACGGTGCCACTTCTCTAGCACGTCACCAACTTTACGGAAGGGCTCTTGCTCTTCCTTGAGATGCTCGTCTTCGGGGACTTGGTTGTCGTTCTGAAGGCTTGCATCTTGTCTTGAAGCCTGTCCCAATTTCTGACCCTGCTCTTGATCCGCGTTGGCGCCATTAGTTTCTGGCGGTTCGCTGAGTTTCGCCTCCTGGCCTGATCGCCGCTGAGCTGAGCTCTGCCGGTCACTATCCTGCTGATCGACGCCGGCATCATGTGCTTGAGCTTCGCTAGGCGCGGTTTCCTCGGCTTCTCTTGACTTCTGTTCTTCGTAGGTTTGGAGTGGAGAGTTTTGTTCATGATCTTCGGGGACCTCCTGGCCTTGGTCCATCTCCTCCTCATTGACCTCTCCACTCTCCTCGGCCTGTTCTCCTTCATTGCCGTTTTCGACCTTTGCATCTTCGGGTTCACCGTCTTCGGGATCTTTTGTCGAGGGATCCAACTCAGGGAAACTCTCTTTTTTCCAATCTTTCCCTTCGTCTTTTTGCATAGGTTCTTCCTCATCGGCAACATCTGAGAGGTCGTCCGTATTTAGATCGCTGTCTTCATTCCCCTTCTCATCACCATCGAGTTCAAGATCCTGCGGTAAGTCAAGTGTATCGATTTCAGGAACATGTGAATCCATTCCTTTGGCTGTCTCTGGCCGAACCTCATCCTCTTCATCTGCCCCTTCACCTTCGCCATCACTCGCGTCTTCTATCTCAGGCTCCCCTTCCTTACCCTCTGGACCATGCTGGTTTTCATTACTCTCTTTCTTTGCCTCGATATTTTCACCCCTATTTTCACCATCTCTCGTTTCACCCCCTTCTTTTTCTTTAGCATTATCTTCTCCCTTCCCATCCCACAGTTTTTCATCGACGGCGGTAGCGCCAAGATCATCAACATCGCCAGTTTCTTCGTCCATATCGTCCTCCTTTTCATTGCTGGAGCCCTCCCCATCATCGTCTTCTCCTTTGCTCGACATATCATCCAACTCCCCTTCCATCTCACCTTCGATGTCTACCGCATCTTTCTCATTCTCGATCTCCTTTTCTCGCTCTTCTCTGTTTTTCTCTTGGGCGAGATCAGAAAGGTCTTCGTCGGCTTTAATATCTTTACTAATATCGTCCGCACCTTCGCCTTCCCCGAGTCCGGTTCCGCTCTCAAGGCCATTCGTGCCGCCAGCTTCTTCACTTTGCTCCTCCTCTGGCATGCAGAAGCCTTTCGTTAATAACGTAGTTGCAGACTTGCAAAGGATATAAGCAGTTCTAGAAGTGACATAGTGGAGACCTAGCGCCTCTTGAAGTGCCTCTTGACAGATGTTAGTGTACTCCTGTACAATCGGGTAATAAGCTGCAAATAGCGCGCGTGCGGCCTGTGAGGTAGTTGTGGTTGTATCGAATGGCTGGAGTCTTGAAACCAAAGAAAGGGTTTCTGCCGCCTTGAGAGTGATATCACCCATGTGTAGAGACCTCATGTTAGATGCAGATGCAGAGTGGCATTGGGCCAACCAGCCGGTTTTCTGGGGCGATGGTGGATAAGATGTCCGGGAGTCCTTCAATTTTTGCAGGCTGACGAACACCTGATCGCAAAGACCCCATAACGAAGCGTCGATTATTTGTAGTGACACAGAAGGATCTGCATTTGCGGGAGCCCTTGGCTGGCATTCTAGAGAAAGCAAAGACGTAATAGGGTGGATGATATAAGAAATCTCTGGTCGTTCCCGTCCGAGATTCTCTGCCTTTGAGTTCATTCCACGCAGTGATCCCAGGGCCCGGTCCATCAATGTCATAGCCGAGTGCTCCCAGACACCATCATGGATAGCGAGCTCTTTCTTAAAGCTAGTGTTCAAATTTGTAGCGACTTCGCGAGACTTCTCAAAGAAAACCTTGGCGTCCTCAAACTTGATCCCACTAAAGTCCGTGTGGATCCTCAGCAACTCAATAGCCAACCCAAGAGTCTCCGGAAGCCACAGAAACTTTTTCCGAACATTGAAATACTCCCCGGGTATAATGCTACTGTTTCCATAAAGATCCGGATGCCCTATTCCTAAGTTTGATAGCGCCTTATACCTCTCCACGACCCTCTGCACACTCCTAAGATCCCTAAGGGAGGACGAAATCACATCCCGCTGCTCTAGGATCATGGAAAACATATGCTCAATATACCCCACACTCCTCGCGACCTCCGGGCCCGTCAAATCTGGCGTCGGCTCTGCCGCAGACCTCCGGATTTTCGGTAAGAGCTCTAAAACCCGAAGGAAGTAACAGGACTCGTTCCCATCATTACCGACCTGGACTGTCTCCGTAGCTGTAAGGACTGCCTCGAGAGTAGACTGCTTCTGTAATTGAGAGCTACTAAGATTTGATTTCAATCCCATATGCCGAAGTTCTTTCAATGTATCTGTGAATGCTTTCCGTTTTCTCGTCTTCAAATGCTTCACTTCGGGTTTGTTGGTCTCCGTAAGTGTCCCCGGAGTCTCGGCTTGGAGTTCTTTCATTATCGAGATGATTGATGTCGAGAAACTTTTTAGCCAGCTTGCGACGTCGACAACCCCAGACTGGGATACTCGCTGCATCATTTGTACAGTTGCAGCAGGATCGGTAAGACGGGTAGGTCTGCTATCCCATCTTTGCACCCGTTTCTCGTAGATCTCCTTGACCAGTTCAATGTTGATATCTAATTGAGGAAGAATCCCTGGCACGCTAATGACATCCCTATCCTCTTCGGAAGGCATGCCGCCTTCAATCAAAGGCCGTATCGGCCGAGCGAGTGCCTCCCGATACTTCTTGACAACCTTATAAAGCTTATAATGCGACCGCTTTGCGCTATCTCTCAAAGCAATGATATTCGTATCTTTCCAACTAGCTAGCAGGGCTACTTCTGAAACCATCTTTTCAAACGTCTTCCTCTGCTTTATCAGGAAATCCCTAGCCATGGGCACATATTGCGAGTAATATGTGATAAGGTTTTTTAGGCCCTTCTGTATAGACAGCACCTCCGAGTTTTCCTCAGATAAGTGCAGAACATGCTTCTCGAACGTCTGCAAAAGGTGAAGTCTACCGGGGAACTGACCGATGGACGAAGAAGCTATGAACGCAGAAAGTGTGGAAACAAGTTGGAGTATATTCAGGTGTTCCCCTGCCCCAGATAGGCGAGCCGGGTTGGCAATCACATTCTCGAACACGTAGAACCACCAAGAGTCTGCGTCAACCCTGCACTTCTCATCCTCAAGGTCAAAAAGGCGCGGCCAAGTAGTTAATTCCAAGCGCCTCCAGTTTATGATTAGCTGAGTGAGGGCATCGTAATGTTCTGTGACAGAATACTGGCTGCTAGCAACACTTTGCCATTCGTTCAATGACTCGTGCAACCTCTCGATCTTAGGAAGAAACTTTGCCACCGGCGAGTCGTTGGGGAAGCTAAGTATCTCCTGACATGTTCCCAAAGCATCTTGAAGAGTGACATTTTCGGGCCAAGTGTCAATCAAAATCTGTAGACGAGCCTGGCATTTCTCAATGGTGTCAACCAGTCTCTGAGCTTGCGCCAGGTTCTCGTCGGTATAGAAGTCATATGTTTTAGAGCTAGGCTTTTCTTCGCGCCCGTCGATCCATTTAGACGCTTCGCTGAGGGAAAGTACAATTGCCGGTAGGAAAGCCTCCAGCTTTTCCTGAGGAGCGGGAAAGCCATCCGTTTTGCGCACGCTCTTCACGAAAGCACTGACACCGCGGCGAATGAGGGAAGCTAGGTCGCATGCTAGGTTGTCTCCTGGAAGGTAAAGAGCAGAATGGCATTCCGCAAGCTTGACAGCTAAGTAGCGATGGCCCGCAGCTGGCTTCCCTGCATTTTCAACTTCTCGCTCATAATCCGGAAACATGGCCTTTGGCCCCTGTTCGTTGTGGCCCTCTTCTCCGCCCTCGTATCGGTAGAGACTTGCATCTGCAACGGCCTTTTCCTGCTCTTCTACTGTCTTGGCCTTCCAATTGTCGAAGAAATGAAACAAAATCCTGTTGATAATCGCGTGAGATTTTTTATCTAATCCTTCGAATCCCTCAACCGCCCTACGAGTCGCAAACCTCCATAGCAAAAACAGCTGAGCATCATCCTGGTTACCACCGCTAACAAAATGATCAAGAGTTATATCTTCTTCGACGTCCGGAATAAGAAGTGACTCAACATGCCCCGATTTCTCAGTTTCAATAGCAGCAAGACCCAGCCCAAGCTTCAAAGAGTATAAAAACCCAAGCACGGGATCCACCAAATCTTTATAGGTAGTGTAATTCCTCTTTAGTCTCTCGGCGATCTGAGACAAATTCTTTTGGAACAATTTTTCCTCAGCATCGACTTCATGACTACGCCCTAAGATAGACGGGAGGAGTCGCTCGTGTAGATTACTCTGGACAACAACCTTGAGTAAGGTTGAGAAATCCCCCTGCAACTGAGCCATTTTCGATTCCTCTGGCCGTTCCATTAATGAGATCGGAGGCTCCACGCCAAGGCCTTCAATTTGGCTCCGTAAATACTGCAGTTGAAACACATTTGCTTGACCGGTAAATCTAGATTCGAAAATATTTTCTGCCTCAATCCTGGCGGATATGTCACCCTTTTGGCGCAAGTATCTCTCTCGTCGTACCTTAAACTTCATGGCTGGATCGAAGGCACAACTTGGGACATATAATTTTAGACACCCTAAGGCATAGTGTGCCCAAGCTGAGCCCAGGTGCTCCGAAGTAACAGTTCCGAATTGAGACAAATCTGAACAAACAGCGCCAATTGCAGGGGTAAAGTGAGCGTCAACCACTGTTCTGAATTTGTCGTTTGATGTTGGCGATAGCGGAAGACTGGACGTTCTCGATAGCCCCTCCGTTTCTCCTAATAGCGCTCGACTAATAATATCGAACGAACTCGTAACCTGTGCGTACATCTCTCCATCATAAAATTCCGCATGCAGTGTAATAATCTGTGAAGGCAATTAGCTTCCAGTGCTTGGCGAGCCACCTCCTCGGAGTGAAAACACCTTATGAATCTTGGCAACTAGGAGTTGGGTCAATTGGAGCGCCCTATCACTAGTTACATCCCGGATATTCAAAAACAACTGCTTCGAAAATGTTTTCAAATCGATATTGAGCTGGCTCATCTGGCCGACCGCCGATTGTCTCACCTGATGACTATTATCCAAGTCAGTGTGAAACAAATATCAGGCCAACGATACACATACATGGAGCCTAGTATTTCAGGCACAAATCGAGCTTCTATGAGACTACATGAACTGTCAACAGCAGGGTTCTCGGGTTGGTGTATATCCTCAAGGACTTGCTCGTAAGATGTGCCTAAAAGCACGTTTAATAAAGTCTCCCGCAAAGGAATCTCTGAAGGGAACTCACGGAGCCCGGTGCTTGGTGCCTGGTAGCCAAGAAGTCCAGATAAGGGCCTGCCAGCGAAATGCGCAATAGCGAGCATATTATTGTCAAGCTATAAGAGACAATCAGAGGACCGATAATTGAAAATCATATAACAAACAATTCCTACCTTCGCTCCATTCGGATGCACGGCTACCCGGAGAGCTCTAAACCGAAACAGATAATCGAATGATGCTCTAAAAGCCAACTCGGGTTGCTCAGGTTTAGTCAATGCTTGCGACTTCTCAAGTCGGGCAATCTCTGCTTCAAGCCCCTCGATCAATTTCCGGATATTATCCGCATCAGAGAGAGTTAAGACGTCGGTAAGTGCCGTGATGAGTGATCCCTTGAGGAAAGCGACCACTTCGAAGGAGCCTATTAGTAAAGTCAGCAAACCGATTAATAAGCTCGAGAGATGAAAAACCCTTAAATCTCAACGTCACGGCATCGAATCGATCGGCAATTTCCTTCAATTTATCGTAAGCAGTCCAGGCGACAAGCGAAGCAGGCACGGATGGGCGCATCGCATTCCACATTAACTCCATAGAGAATCCGGTTATAAGTTGGAAAGGAGCCCGGAATCCATCTAACGCTTGTCCAATTGGCTGCATCAGAGTAGGAGGGAGGATATCTCCGGAGGATTTAGCCCATTCCTCAAATAGCTCCACATATACGTAGAGCACACTCTCATCTAATCTATTCCCCGGAGCATTACTCAGGATAACGATATCATGCCATAACCGCAGAAGCTCTAGGATATGTAAAAGCGAATTCTGCAATTTCTTATCCTCGCACATTCTCTTAAGAAACGCAGAATCACGCGTTCGGGTATCAGCCCAGTTGTATAGTTCTTCCCTGACGGTCGACAAGAATTCGAATATCGGCAAGTGGAGATTGGCTTTGGAAACTAACGGAGGCAATTCCTGTTTTGATGCCGATATCTCCAAGAAACGCATACCTCTCAACCCTTCTATTGTTGTTGCCGTCGCTTTTTGAATAATTCCTTCTTCCACTTGCCCAATTTCGAGTATTCCCCTCATGCAGTCATACACTCGCATGTAGGCGGTCCATTCAAGCGTCCTCTGCAAATGGCCTGCCTCCCGGTCGGAGGCCTTGGCTCCAAGAGACATTAGAGGCGTATTGCGCGGTAGATTTATAGGCTATTTAAACTATTGATCAATATTTGCTCCAAGATCGAGCCTTTCACTGCTTAGATCAATCATCTCTAATCACTCACCTGCGGTTCCTTAAATTCATAGACAGCTGATAACAGCTTCGCGTGATATTCCATACGATCTTCCCAAAGGGGCCAGACCCATTTATACAAATCTAGGTAAATGTTTACTGCATCCTGTAGAATTCCCATCCGCCGCGCGGTTAGCTCTGTCGATGATGATCCTATATGATCTCTCCATCTAGACAATAATGCCATATCGGTCTCCGTTCTCTCCTCAGGCGCGTGGTCAAGAGCAATATAAACAAGATGCTTGAATACCAACGTATCGATATCATTGTTGAGCAATTTACTCATGATCCGATAGATTCCCATTGAAGACTCTGTCGAAGGGGAATATTTGGCAATTTCCTTCCGTTCTCTATCATCTTCTTCGGCACCCTTATCCATCGGAGGTGGATCCATGAAAACCTCTATCCCACGATTCCTCATAGCCCGCGAGAGTTCTCCATGGTCAGGGTCCATCGTTAGGAAGAGCCGGAAACCTGGCCTTGGATGTACTATTTTTGGTCTGCCATCCTTGTCGTTGTGCTCGCTGACTATGAGACATCCATTCGGTTCGAGGAGCGAGTTTAGCCTATCTAGTACACTCGGACTGCAAAGGTTCGCATTATCTAGAACCAGCCATCTCCCTTGTTCAATGGCGTCGATTAACATACCATCAACCCATTCAAACCCAGCATTTGTAGCTTCATGGGCTTTGGCAATTACTTCCTCGAAGTTGTTAATGAATGGGTAAAACATTCCAAATCCATACTCATCTTCCAGTAGCCTGAGCTCAGTGACAAGGTGCCGCAGTGAATCAATTCCAAGCCTAGCATTTGAAGACTTGATACGCTCATAAAGCGCGAGCGCCATTTGAAGAGGGCCAGGATACTCATGCCCGCAGAAATATTTGACTGCCGAATCCTTCAAGTAGCAATCAAATTGAGCAAAGATCTTGGATATCTTTCTTGTAACATCTACTTGTTCAAAGCCACCAACAATATCAGTAGCGTCAATATCACTATTGATTGCGATCTCATCAAGCTCGACACCAGCGATACTTGCCAAAAGTTTTAATAGACTGCTCTTCCCAACACCAGAGGGCCCAACTAATATGCATGGAGTCTCCTGTACAATCGCGGTCATAATTGTCTCCATGACAGGCAAGTTCCGTTTCAAAATTGCGAGATTCTGAGGGGATACAAAACACAAATCGCTCCGACGGCTAAGGCACGCGTGACCAACTTGTAGGTACTCCTTGGATAGTTGATAATAGAGATGTCTCCGACCAGGTTTAGATCCGAAAACCCGGCCAAATAGCGCGTCGACACTCTCTTTGTCCTTCGCAGTTCGAAACCGATGTTTGATGATACCCAGAAACTCTTCGGGCTCGCCAGCGGCCATGAACCGGGCAGGTGACGATAAAAGCCCAAGCCAACGTAGGGTATCTCGCAGGTTGAATTCCCAGGGACCCCCTAGACTTGCGAAACTCTTCTTTTGTGATACCTCACGATCTAGAAGAACCATAAACTCAATCACTTTTGAAACATACTTTGGGTAGACCGATGGATTCAACTGGCCAGCGATAAGTTGTAAATCTTCAACCCCAAGAGTGTCAACATAAACAACTGTAAACCGATTGACAAAAGACGCTGGAAGCCCCTTCCGCCCTCCACCTTGTTGGTGTGGGTTTTGCGCCGCAAAAACTACAAAGTCCGGATGCCGCCGGAAGGTACGATCGAGCTCTGAGATGTACGTCTCCCCGCGATGATCCAAACAGGCATTCAGGCCCTCCAACACTGACTGTGATGCTAGATTCATTTCATCTAGCAACACCCAATGTCCGGCCTGCATCGCCCGCAGGAACGGAGCATCTCGCCAGGCAAATTCCCCGCTTTGGCCACCCTCAACAGGAACATCGGAACCGAAAAGGTCCATTAGGTCAGTTTGCTCCGACAAATTGATTCGTGTCAGGGAATGTCCACTGGCCTCTGCAAGGGCCGATATCAGACTCGTTTTACCAACACCCGGGCTACCCTCCAGTAGGACAGGTTTCTGCAACTGCATTGCTCTGACCACTCGCATAGCGTTCTTAGCCGTTACTGGTGCCGTCATATTAAATGATTCAGAAACATCTACCGCGGCACCCTTATTATTCCGCAGGGAGAAAGGTCCGAGCTGGAGCACCTCATCACCCGCGCTAGCAGTAATCGGCTGATTGTATATTTGAGATAAATCCTCTCCGCAAAGTTCCGACAATTCAGAGACACATTGTCGCTTCTTCTTTTCCAAATCATCAGAGGCAATTGACAAACCCCCAGAGGGGTTTGCTCCGATCCCATCAATAAACACCAGCGCTGCCCCATGAAGCAACCCGGAAGCGGGGTTCTCGGGTTGACTGGAGTTGATGAATTCGACCCAAGCTAATACATCTCGAATAGAGATCGCCGGAGATGAAGAGGAGCTAGAAAGTTTAGAAAATCGCTGCGCAAACTCTACCATAGCTCTAGCATACTTCGACGCGAACGGTGCAATTTTGGCCTGTACAATATGCAGGATGTCTTCAGGATCCGACATCGACGGGACCCAGATTTCCGTGAACCGATTTCGTAATGCCGGGGAAAGCTCTTTCTTACCATAGTCACCGCCAGGATTCATTGTGGCCATGAACTGAAATCCATTTGCGGCTGTAATTTCTGATTCATTTGCCCCCTTCTCTGCGAGCAGGATACCCCGCGCAGGCTCCAAGACACTGTTCAATCTTTCCAATACGGAATCATCGGCTAAGGATATCTCGTCAAGTAAAAATAACTGTCCAGATTTCATGGCTTGTATAAGACTCCCGTCGACCCACTCAAATAGTGCTTTCGTCCGTTTGCGATTGGTTTGAATTCGAGCTCGGGCATCATCGGGTATTCTCGCAGCGACGTCTTGCTCCAAAGCATCATAAGCCCTCAGCAATGCAGTCAGGTCGTTATCAGCAATCTCAGTAGAAGAATGCTCCCTAAGAACAGCTAACAGGTCCTCAGTAAGTTGGCACAGGTAGGCCTGCCGATTCCGAATCGGCCGCTGAGCACCAATAATGTCGCCTGTTTCAGTATTTTGGTGAGCGTTAACAACAAACAGAGATTTTCCGAGGGCGTCAGCCAGCATTTGGCATACTGTCGTCTTCCCACACCCAGTCTCACCAACGAGAAGAACAGGCTCGTTATTATGGAGAGCATTTGCAACGAGTGCGTAGAGCCGGCGCATTGCATTTGTCCAAACAATGCCGCCGCCCGCTCCGGGAAATTTATGCATGTGATGGTGATATCCTGGGATGGATTCGGGCGAATATAAAGATGAATTGTCAATTTTGACTCGCATGACCCTCTCAATGATCTCCTTCACAGTGAGTTTCTCCTTTTCATCACGGACCCTCTCCGCCAGCAGCATATACCCATCATTGGCCAAACTTTGATAACTCTGGTCATCACGGCCCACTTGACGGTTAGCCCATCTGAAGAGATCCCTAAGAGTAGCAAAACTGTTTTTCTGCTCAAACAATCTAGTTGTTTGACGAATCAGTGCGAGTTCCTGTCCAACGGTTAGCAGAATTCAGTAAACTATGCCCTTAACCACTAGGAATTACCCTATAAACAGCCACAATCGCCTTACATCGGCTGGGCGGTATCTGGCATCTTCCCTCTAAAATCGTCCTCAGTTCGTCTCCAGGGATATCGTCGAAATGTAGCTCCAAAAATCTATTCCGGAATGCCCTAGATAGCACCTTCCTTCCTCCATAGAGCCCGGGCGGGTTCTGAGTTGCGAAGAGCATAAAGTCCTCATGCGGTTTCACTACTTCCTGTGTTTCCGTAACCAAAAGCTCTCTATTGTCGTCCAGCAGCCTATTCAAGGCCTCGAGTACGTCCGTAGGTGCAAGATTCAGTTCGTCGAGTACGATCCAATGACCCTCTCTCAAAGCTTTGACAAGTATACCTTCTTGGAATCGTAGTTGCCCATCGTCATCTGAAATATAGCTACCGAGATATTCTTGAAGATCGGTATGTTCGTGGTTATTGATTCGCACAAACTTCTGCCCTGTAATTTTCGCAAGATATTCAATCATACTTGTTTTCCCACTGCTCGTCGGTCCTTGGATAAGTACGGGGAACCGTCTTGTCGCAGTAGCTCGAACCAGGTTAAGCATGTTCCGCCGAACGGATGGAGGCATTATATAATGCGGTTGCTCCTCAATGGGGTATGCTCCCTTGCGCATCCAATAATGCTCGAATAGGACATAGTTCGCCCCCGGGCGTCGAGGAATCTGGGAAATCAGACTTCGTACGTTCTTGTGCCTACCCAGGATATATTTCTCAATAACTGGTAACAGTATGCCCTCTGATGGCTGGTCGAGCAGCGTCAGGAAGCTCATGCAGAACCCTTCATACAAACCCCGCCTCAAGCCATACACCGGAGCAATCTCGAAAACATAACTCAAAGTCCTCGTCAAAGTCCGTATACTGTAGTGTGGGCGATGGTTCGCACCATCGACCAGTTGCTGTTCCTCCGACAAGCGCTTAGCTTCCTTATAAACATTTGCGATATCAGCGACCGCTGCCTCATCCCCAACCGCCAGATTCCCGAGATGCTCTCTAATAATGGCGAGAAGACTACTCAGTTCTTGATCCGGACTGGAGACGTATAACTCGGTGAATCTGCTTCTCAACCCAGGCGGTAAATCCCGCTTTCCCACATCCGTGGCTGGATTCATACACGCCAATATTCTGAAATCCGGATGTGCCTTTACTCTCTCCACATCACCCTTCTCACTCAGGAGTATAGAACCGCCGCCGCCGTCTTTGAGCAGATCGGCGATGCTCTCCAGAGTATCTGCAGCTGCCAGATTTATCTCGTCCAAAAGCACCCAGTCCCCGTTTCTAGCAGCCTTCACCAAGCTTCCTTCCACAAAGGAGAAGGCAAACCTCTTGGCCAATTGCGAGTTGTGTTTCTCAAGAGTTGATAAATCGTTTGCAAAATTAATCCACTCCGCCTGAAGAACCGGTCTATCCATGTCGCCTAGCTTCCTCTTCTTGGCGGGCTTGTCTTCGGATTCAGCTACCCTGGGTGTAACAAACAACTGGTTGGCCATTTTCACAGCCTCACCCCACAGCGTTACGACTCGATTCCATTGTTGCCTCGACCAAAATTTGTTCATGGCATCCAGAAAGCGCTTATTCCTCTTCAAGGAAAAGGTTTTTTCAAACAAATCGTTGAATCTCTCCTTCAGCGGCAGAGCCAGTGTTTTCAAATCGACAGGCTTGAACCCACCAAGGAGGTCACCGCTCTCAGTTTGTTGCGACAAGTTTATGACGGTAAGATGGAACCGCATCATATCCGCCAATTGTTGTACAACAGTTGTCTTTCCAGTACCGGTTTCTCCCACCAATAATACAGGCTCCGCGAGCCTAATTGCTACACCGATTTGCTCCAATAGTCGTGCTGCATGATTTGTAGTCGCGAATGGCCTTGCCTGGGCATATCCCCTCCGTCGCTTTAGGCCAGCTAGCTCCTTTATTCGTTTCTTGAGCTTTGCTCTCCCAACTACTAACATTCGTTCCGAGTCGCTGTATCCAGGAATATGACCTCCTTCAAGGAATAGATCAATACGCTGTGAAGGTATATGCATACTGCTCGCAACTCTTTGTACAATTAGAGTTCGGGCCTCCTTGGTTTGCAAACTTCCGGCAAAACAATCAACTGCCTCCATGAAAATCTCGTCGAACACTCCATCCGATAGTGGCTCATGACTTGTGGCAACACCAGCAGAGATGTAAAGAGCATGAATTCTCCTGCACCATTTCATCAAGTCGCGAGGAGATATTAACCTCCCAAGATTTGTCTTACTGATGGCAAAAAATGATGGTTCTGTGTATGTTTTCTGAACAGCGTGATAGACATCCATCAGAGTCGGTGAAATTCCCGCCAACAAGGGAAACCGGGAATCTATTATTGTATTTAATTCTTCCCCAGAAGGCATCTCCACATTTACTCTCTCCCAAAGTCGACTCCCAAGACTGTTCATAATCACCACATCTGATTTTATTGCCGATGCAGTTCTGATAGTAGCAATTAGCTTGAAACCACGAGCTGCTGTGATCTTCTCCCCTCTTGAAGGGATTACGAGTTCACCTCGTTCCATTAATGGGAGTAATACACTCAAAACGTCTTTTGGTGCTTGGTCAATATCCTCTACAACAACCCATCTACCCTCCCTCACGGCAGTTGTCAAAACCCCCGCTCTCCACTCAAAGCTTCCTAGGGCACCGGCAGTGGTATAGGCTCCAATTAAGAGCTTTGCGTCTGTTTGGTCCCCGAGATGTATCGAAATCATGCCATCCATGTTATTAAGGACGTGTGCGATTTGGTGAACAAGATATGTTTTCCCAGAGCCAGATTGCCCAGTGATAAGCACAGACTGTGGAGAACGGAGTGCTCGGGCAATCGAGCTAATGTTCTTCCGGGTAGTGTGCGTGTCGACGATACTCGGGGGTTGCGAAGGGGGTCCTAAAATAACTGTCAAGAAACTGGGGCCCTCCATAAGATAATGCGTCATACCTCGAAGCCTAGGAAGCAAGACCCCACAAAGATCGGCCGTCAATGGTGATAGGTCACTAGAATTAATCATCCGGGAATGCCCTGTTCTCATTTCCTGTTGGCCGTTTACAAGTCTTGCAGTCTCTAAATCCTTTGACAATTTCTCTAGCCTTTCGCCTTCCAGTAGTCTGAGACGGTATATATCAATAAAATACTCTGAAACAGTTATGAGAGCGCCCCTTACGTTAAAAACCCATAGTCCACCTCTCTACCCTCCCATAGCCCAAGAACCTTCTCTTCCGTAGTACCTCCAACCCCGAAACCAGAAAACATTAACTCCTGCGCACGATCTGCGGCCCCCAAATATATCGACAATATCCTAACTGAGAGATATCGAATTGGAAGGCATTTGTGCCTCACAAGCCCATACAAAACATTAGCGTCAACGAGTCCCAAAAACGCCTTCCTTCTGAAACACAGCAAACGATAAAGTGACAGCAACGTATCAAGCGATCTTTCGCCATGGCCCACCGCCGACAGCTCCTCTGAGCGCAACTCATCCGACAAACGCTCCATCGTGGTAAGGAATTCAGGGGAAGTTTCGTCCGGACCAGGGCATAACAGAAATTCCTCAGCAATGTCTGCCAGGAACGGCATTACGGGGAGCACTCTTGCAAACCCCGCTGCAAGTTGTTCCGCTGTAGCAAACCCTTGCCATCTCGCTGCAAGGTCGGCAAATATCGGTTCATAGCAGGTAAGTATTAACGAAGTGAACTTGGGATTAACCGCAATCCTAGACAGGGTATCAAGGTAGAGGTAATTATCGATTTGGGTTGAGCCGGAGATAATGGAAATTGTGTCCGGTGGAAGGGACGCTGTTAACGGCGATGATAGGAATCTTCGGTCAAATTTCGAGCAATCCATTCTTGCGTTTGTTGTGGGGAGAGTAAGGAAAAAGCACCTTTGGTGGGGGAGAATTTGTCTGCGGCGTTTGTCAAAAGATGGTTTCCTGGAGAAAAGAATGGCTTGGCTTGCATGAGCCGCGTTATCTAGGGGTTGCGGCTCTATCAAATATAGACTACCGGTATGATACCGGTCTCACCAGGGCCAGGCGACCCTGGGTGGCTCTTGGGAACCACAGAAAAAATCCCACGCGGGATTAGCTGACGGGGATATTCACAGAGATTCAAAGACGACAATAAAAGCGCGAAGCAGTTATACGGGGAGCCCCACATATGCCCCCTAGAGCAGCCAGAATCGTTACGCTGCAATTAAATACCAACACCATACCGGTACCTTGCCACATTACAGGTATTTGGAGGGATTTGCCTGTAACTATCATACTTCGTTGATGTACAGTACACTCGTGTCTAATAAGTTTTCATACCCGTACCCACCCATCCCCCGAACAACAACAGTCGCTAAAAGTTTTTACTCTGGTGACGTGTCACATTTCGGGTTTTATCCAATACGGTCTCTTGTAACCTATCTCGCGATAGCTTCAAGTCTTTAATTTCAAGGAATCCTACCTTGACTTTACCATCAATTTGGGAGATCATTTCATCTCCTTTGATCTACTTTTTTTCCTGTTTCCATCCGTCGGACTATGGTTGATTTGGTCTACAATGGCTAGCAAGAATAATGGTTCCTTTTTAGCAAGGTCAGTTGGGAAGCAGTTGGTCATATGGTCAGCGGCTGTGGAGAGGACCTTTTCGATGGAGAGGGAAATCCCCAGGTTACAGCACCATGGTTTGGTATTGTCGAAGCGGCTTTGCGCAGCGGGGAGGAGAGAGAAAGAGAAGGAGGGGGGCGGAAGAGGGTAAAAGCAGAGTGGCATGATTGTGTCGGGTCTGTTGGTGGAAAGGCAGGGGAGATAAGAGGAGGTGGTTGAGGAAGAGGAGGTGGTGGCTGGGGATGAGCAGAGTGTGGCTTCGGAGGAGAGTGTGGCTACAGCTGTGGCTTGGTCAGGGGTGGTGTCTCCAGTGGCATTATCTGTGACTTTGTCTGTGGCTGGTAGTGTAATGATGAGGCTGCTTTCTGTAGCATCTGGAGTTGCGTTGGGAGGGGTGGTGAGGTTGCCATCGGCGGCGCCAGTAGTGGCGTCCTGGGGGGTAGCTGAAGGGTTGTTGTTTGAGAGAAGTGAGGAGAAGAGGAGCTCCAAGTCGAAGAGTGAGGGGGATTTGGAGAAGATATGGGACCTGGCGGAATTGGTCTTTAGTAAGCAGATGGCATTGGTGTTGGGAAAGAGGCAGGAGGGAGAGAGGCATGAATGGGTTGTGATAGAGAGAGGGGAAGAAGAGGAAAGTGGAGCGGGTGGTAGTGCTGAAGGGGCCGAGGGCAATGGGAGGTGGTGAGGATAGGTGGTCAGGAGTGTTGAGGGAGAGGTTAGTGCCGGTGGGGACGTGGAGTTCACAGGCGATGTTGGGGGGAAAGTAGGGTGTGTACCGGTTGAACCAAGAGGCCCAAGTAGAGGTATGGTGGTTGGGCCATGGGATCCAAGTGAGAGAGGGGTGGTTTGGCCAAGGGGTCCCAGTTTATCAGTGGGACTGAGGTACCCATTTATGTTTGGAGGTGAGAGTAGGTAGGGTGCGGGGAAAGGGTATAGGTAATTGGGGGGGCAGAGTGGTCAAGTTATGCAGGCTAAGCATTGGATTTAAAATGATAGTAATGTTAGGAGCTGAGGGAACTGTTTGAAGCCTGGGTGGCATTGGTGGCTTGGGGTTGGCCATGGATAGTGGCGCCGGTCTGTAGCAGAGTGGGAGGAGAATTGAAGTGGTTATGTATTGGAGCTATTTTAGGATTTGTAGGAGGCCATGAGCTATGATTGTCTCCGTGCTGTAAAGAGAAATACCTGGAGTACTGTATCTGGTTTCTATTTTAAAAAAAAAAAAAAAAAAAAAGCGAATTTCTGTACCCTGGCATGGCAATAGTTCAAATCATAATCACCTCAACAACCTCATCCAACCATGGCTCCACCAAACTCCCATCATGCCAGAGAAGACAGAAATTAAGGAATTTATACCATGTATAAACATACAGATATGAGGTATAATAAAATTTCCAAGCTCATGAAGCTCTCCAAGTCAACTGTTTCCACAGTAATAAAAAAGCCTAAAAACTATCATGGCAACACCCATGATGCTCTCAGAGCTAGCAGACCAACAAAGATAACTGATGCTAAAAAGAAGATCATACTTGATATTATTGATGCTGAACAACATTCAGTCCTAAGGGATATTACCAAAAAGGCTAATGTTAGTCTTGGAACAGACACTATCAACAAGATCTCTGGGGAAGCTGGTTTTAAGCTTAAGATACCAAGAAAAAAGCCTTTTTGGAGAAAAGGACAGAAGAAGAAGAGGAAAGTGTTTTCCCAGACAGAGGAGGAATTGGACAAAAGCTTGGAAGTGGATAGTTTTTGTTGATAAAGTCACTATTAAGTATAATCCTAATCTAGTAGGAAGAAAGATCAGACTTAGGATGGGTGAGGAGCTAGAAGAAAAAATTTTAAAGGCAAGCTTTAAGTCAGAAAGGACCAATATTGGGGGCTATTGTTACGGCTTCCCACTACTTGTGTTACTCGCGACAGGTAACGACCTTGGTTGGTTCTTCCAAACTGCGCTGCACAGTGTCCTAGAGCTCCTCGAGTCTCTAGGCCCTATCTTAGTATTCTCACGTAAGAATTGGTTTCTCACCAGTGCCGAGAGTATCAGTCTTTGATTTGGTTAACATGCTCCCTGTAGTAGATAGGTTCTTGACTCTACAGCAGATCTGTCTAGCAGAGGAGATTGGAGCATAAAGGTTTTTGTATTGTAAGGATCGTAAAGCAGTAGATAGAAAATAATGGTAGATGGTTGCGTGAAGAGCTAACCCATCTGTGAAAACCCAGCCTTTATATAGGCCTCTTCCCACAACCCTAACCCTCCCCTGATCCTCAAGCGAGGTCAGGCGCGAAATCCATCACCTGACTCTAACAAGTCATGTGCGCAAACATAAAACATCCTATAACCTCTAAGTGATGTCATGTGCGAAAACATAAATCAAATGCAATATAAATAAACCAACTACATGACCTACTAATGAGGTCATGCGTGAAATATAAGCGAGTCTGCCTTGCTGGTAAGTGTTACCGGCCAGTCTAGACTCTTCCCATAACGTCAACTGTACGTCATATGCGAAATGCAATCAACATAAACGAGTCCCATGACCTGCTAACGAGGTCATGTGCGTAAAACCAATTTAAACATAAACGAGCCCCATGACCTGCTAACAAGGTCATGTGCATGAAAGAATCATAACTTAACTGTATGACGTCTAAGCGACGTCATATGTGAAACCTGTTTCCTCGCTGCCGTCACCTGGCTAGCGCTCCTCTAGCCAGATCGTGACAGCTATGCTGCAATCATGCATGGAAGGAAGACTGAGTTAATTCTTGTCAGAAGGAGGAGTGAGGTGGAAAGGACCAGTAAATCAGACAGGCTTGGTCTAAATACATATTGGTATACTACTGAAATTCACTAGCCATACCTTATCCCCTTCATAGAAGGGATAAATAGATCCCCAGGAACTACATCCTCCATCTTCATTGCAACTCTGGTCATTGAAAAAGATTTCCTATTTGGGAACGACTGAACATTAGAGGACTATCACCACTTTTTCAGTCTTGCACCCCTGCCCCGCTAGGGGGGTATAGGCCTCTGCTACTCCATTCTTCGCCCTCGCTTGGACTGTCTTTTCTCCCCCTCCCTTGGTTGCACTTGTGGCTCCTGAGGTGCCCCTTTTCCCTCTTGGGGTTCTCACAATACCCTCTTCTCCTCCTTAAACCGCTTTTGCTAGGCTTGCTTAACATTTGCATGGTGGGCTTTTTTCTGGGAGGGGATAGTATAACAGTTAGTCGGCTTGGTAGTCCTCTGGGCTATCAGGGTCCTGCTTCTTCCTCTCTTTATGGCATGGTGGTGGTATCCCATCCACTAAGTGATACTTTTTCTTGAAGAACAAGGGACTACATGAGAGAAGCGGTAATACACTGTGCCTTGCCTGGGGGAATGGCTAGCTCCTGTGGCCCCGGTTGCAGCCAGCTACTGTATCATTGGCCATGCCTCACCTGGTTTGGGCCTTCCTCCGCCTCTCCTTCTCAGGTCAGCTGACACCCTACTGCCCGGATTCTCGGGGCCCTACCCTCTCACCATGTAGCAGCTCTTCCATCTGCTTGCTTCCCGCTGGCTTTAGCTGGCCTCCTCTCAGTCTGGCTCTGATGCCGCCTGTGGCATCATCTATCCTCCTCGACTGGTATCCTCTCTGCTGGGCTGGCATCCCCTATGCCTCCTCCTGCTGGCTCTGACTTTCTTCAATGCGGAAGTCACCCACACCTCAGCTGGCACCTTATTGCCATTTATCATGTGTTCCGGTGGGCACAGGGTCAGCTGTGCCTGCTACATGGCGTAACCTGTCCTCCTCCCTCGTGGTCTGGTACTTCCATCCTTGGCTGCGCAGGAGTCTTACTTGTCTGTTGCCCTTTGTTTAGCCTTGGTCTGCTAGGCTTCCCTCACGTTTCGCCTGCTCTATACCAGGGTAGAGTTTCGGTTTCTGGGAGGTCAGGCCCTGGTTACAAGGCATTTGCTATAGGGGTAGGAGGGTGTGGGGCTATACTGCTCCTTTATGGGTCTTGGGATTTTTAATTTGTAGGGATCTAACTGTTGTCTCACTGTCAGGAGGGCTTTTCCTTATTTGCTGCGTGTCTGTGGAGATGTTGGGTTTGCTGTATTCAGCTCCATCATTGGGGGTCTAGGTTTTTATACTCCCGAGAGTTTTCTCCAGGTAGGTTCCTGCAGGTGGGTGGACTGTAGTTGGAGGTTTTTATTGCTATACTATTAATGGTGAATACATTCTTTATACCTAGTTAATAAACAAATGAAATAAGTTAAAAAAAAAAAAAAAAGTCACCCGGAACTATACATATGGCTGCTGATAATGTATCATGGCATAATGAGTTGGAAAACAAAAAATTGCAGGAGGATCGTGAATATCAAAGACAGGCTTGACTACCCAGCTCCACAGATCTCAATCCTATTAAGAATGTCTCATTCCTCATCAAAACATCTTTCAAAAAGCAATTCTCCAGACTTGAGAGAAGGCTTCATAGTGCTGCTGAATTATTTCAGACAGTAAAGGAGGGGTGGGAACTCATCCATTAAGAGACTATTGATGGCTGGATTAATAGGATGCCTTAGAGACTTCAGGCTGTACTGGATGCAGATGGTAATCATACAAAATGGTAAAATAGGCAAAAGTTTCCCTTATATTTCTTTTACTATCTATGTTTTAATTGAGTTATTATCTTTTTTTTTGAATTTTAAAATTTCCAGTTGGTTGTAGTTGTAGGATTGTGCCTAGGGGTATGAAAACTTTTTTTTTTTTTTTTTTTAATAGAAACTGGATACAGTATCCCAGGTATTTCTCTTCGTAGTATGGATACAAGCATAGCTCATGGCCACCTACAAATCCTAATCTAGCTCCAATACATAACCACTTCAACATTCCTCCCCGCTCTGCTCTAGACCAGCACTACAATCCATGGCCTGCCCTGAGCCACCAACTCCACCCAGGCTTCAAACCATCCCCTCAGCTCCTAAGATTACCATTATTTTAAATCCAATGTCTAGCCTACATAACTTGACCACTCTGCACCCCCAATTACCTATACCCTCTCCCCACACCCTACCTACTCTCACCCCCAAACATAAATGGGCCCCTCAGCCCTACTGATAAACTTGGACCCCTTGGCCAAACCAATACTCTGTCACTTGGACCCCGTGACCCAACCACCACACTTCCACTTAGGTCCCTCGTCCCAACTGGTACACACCCTACTCCCTCCCCCCAACATCGTCCCTGAACTCCTTATCCCTACTGGTACTAACCTCTCCCTCAACACTCCTGATGACCTACCCTCACCACCCCCCATCGCCCACGGCCTCTTCAGCACTACTACCTGCTCCACCTTCCTCTTCTACCCCCTTTCCACCATATCCTATTCCCGCCTCTCTCCCTCCTCCCTCTTTCCCAATACCAACGCCATCTGCTCACTACAGACCAATTCTACTGGATGTTATATCTCCTCCGAATCCCTCTCACTCTCTGACTCATGATTTCTCTTTTCCCCACTTCTCTCAAACAACAACTCTTCGGCCACCCCCCAGGAAGTCACTACTGGCACCACCGATGGCAACCTCACTACTCCCCCAGATGCAACTCCAGACACCACAGAAGGTAGCCTTACTATCATACTACCAGCCACAGATAAAGCCACAAATGATGCCACTGGAGACACCACCCCTGACTGAGCCACAGCTGTAGCCACACTCTCCTCCGAAGCCACACTCCACTCATCCCCAGCCACCACCCCCTCTTCCTCAGCCACATCCTCTCACCTCCCCTGCCTTTCCATCAACAGACCCGATACAATCATACACTCTGTTTTCACCCTCTCCAACTCCTCCTCCTCCTCCTTCTTGCCCCTCTCTGCTGGACAAAGCCACTTCAACAATACCGAAACATGGTGCCGTAATCTGGAAATTTCCCTCTCCATCGTGAAGGCCTTCACTACCACCACCGACAGTGCGATCAACTGCTTCTCAACCGACCTCGCCAAAAAGGAACTATTATTCTTGCTAGCCATTGTAGACTAAATCAACCGTAGTCTGACCAATGGAAAAAGGTAAAAAGTACATAAAAGGAGATGAAATGATCTACCAAATTGATGGCAAAGTCAAGGTAGGATTTCTTGAAATTAAAGACTTGAAGCTATTGCGAGATAAGTTACAAGTGACCGTATTGGATAAAACCTGTAATGTTACATGTTACCAGAGTAAAAACTTTTAGCAACTGTTCTTGTTTGGGGGATGGGTGGGTATGGAAACTGTTTTTTTTTTACTTTTTTTGTTTTTTAATAGATGTATTTTCTCTTCACAGCATAGAGTAATTATAGCTCATAGCCATTCTACCAATCCCCAACTAGCTACATTTCTATACATCAAAAACGAAACCTCTTTGGCAAACCCACCTTCAGCTTGCCCGTATTCCCCATAACACTCCCATCAATTCCACCACCACTCTTCCCTCCTGCCCGACCAGAACCCCCAAAAATCTTTGATGCCTCCTACACGAAGGTATCCTCCTCTTCCTCAATCATCTTCTCTTCCCTCCTCTGTCTCCCCCTCCTCACCTCAACCTCTTTTCTCAGCTCCGCCTTATTCTTTACCATCCTTACCATCTCCCTGCTGTCAACCTTTACCTCCCCCCCATCTTCCATATATGGTTACCCATATCCTTCAACACGGCCACCACCCATTCTACCTCCAAATCCCCCACCCTCTCCTCAACATCAACCAACTTCGCTCTCTCCACCTTGGCCTTCTTCGCCATTCAATCCAACTTCACGTCCATCCCCTCCACCATCTTCTTCCACCTCGCCACTTTCCTCCTCGGTTGCACCACCACAAAACCCTTAACCAAGTACCAATACCCCCCGACTCACACCAGATCAGCAAAGTTGCCCTATCACCTTCAAACCCCTAACCCTTACCACCACTATGGACACCAAGGTACCATGTTCCCTCCTCTTTTTCAGCCCCTCCTCTCCAACCAACCACCCCACTCCCTCACAAAACTCCACCCCTACCTCATGCAATGCAACCTCCACTCCACCAATCTCTTCTTCCTACCACATACCCCCTATCTTTACCATCAACAGCATCCCTTTCCCCCCAGCACTCTCACGGTCAGACGCCTCTTCTACCCTTTCTCTCTTTCTGACATCTACCACCTGAGTTACCATTTCCTCCGAACTTCCACCCGTACGCTTCCTAGAGGCCTCCTTTGGAGACCTCTCTTCCTCGAGTGAGGGCATCCTCAATTGATTCTGTCCAGCCTTCCTAGGTTCCCATTCCTCCTCTTCACTCTTCCAAACCCTATTGACACTCAAGTGAATATTCGCTTGCCTCAACTCTTCCTCAACTCTCCCTAAATGTCCTCTTAAATACTGGTTCTCCCTAAGGAGATCGGCATTCGTCGGTCTCATAGCCATGAAGCAAAACTAAATGACTAAAGGACCGTTGTGGTTGGTCGGAAACCCAAAATCAGGTTTGTGGAACCAGGTGAAATTTCAACCGGTGTGGTTGTAACGGCAACGGAGCGGGTACGGAAACTTTTTAGACACGAGTGTACAGTATCAGGTTATTTTATACTGTAAATTTAATCTGCCTTACTCTTGATATCAAAAGGAGCGTGGGCTCGGTGGTCAACAAGAAAAAGCTTCGTAAGCTTGAGTGAAACCCTGGCCCCCGGGTCCTCCTTGCTGCATATTTTCTCTGCCCCGTAGACCACACTACTCACTACCAGATCCCTAATGCCTTGCAGCGGGAATTTGGCAAAGTGTGCAATTGTAGTTAGACGTCTGCACTCCACAAAAATGAATGAATTGTAGATATCATACCAAGTGACAGAGAGTGATCTCTCGAGCACAACAGGTAGAGTGGTGTATCTGTCGAGAGACAATACCGCAATCCGACGGGCATTTCCCACTAATCGTAGGAACGCCCAGCACCCGGAACGGCAAGGAATTAAAAAGCCTTTGATGCCTAAGGGTATTAACTAAGGGATAAGCCATACTTATCATGAAATATAAGGGAAGCCACAATTCTCTATTTCAGCAAGTACACAGGACTAACGGCCTACCATATTGCAGGAACTCAGTAGTCACTGTTGATGATCCATCCGATCCCAAAAGGGCTATATATTGTCCGTAGTGCGTGCAAGTGGAGACCTCGTCTCGGCACCCACTTAATGGGCACTCAGCGGTCGAGAAGTGGGATCCTCAGAGGGTGTAATACAAATAGAGGCATTTCTCCATGAAGATACCGACGATGTGGTTTCATCCCCGGATGGGTCATCACAACTTCGGTGGCTACGAGACCGTAAAATCACAGGATACGACTTGGGCTGACACTTCGTCTGATACCGGTGCCGTATTGGCCGAGCTATCATACATGTCTTTAGATGGATCTATCATTTCACCTCCGCCGATCGGGTTAGGTATGATCTGAGCCTTAAACCATATGATACGATACCGGTATGATACCGTAAAACCGGTACGTGAAGTCTCACAAACCCCAACTCCCCTGGAAGATCTTAAACCTGCCAAAGCACTTGCAAGCTCGCGGCAATTATCGCTTACGTAACTAAGATACCGGTAGGCACTTTGCTTGCTGGACCCCAAACCATGGTAACCGCCAAGAAGCACACGACCCTAACCCATGGCGAGACTGCACCTTCAAGCTTTACACTCCGATTCTGCCAAAGGCTTCCCGGCCTCACCTCAGCGCTTGAATCGCATGTGAATCACGGAATTGACGTCCAGATACCCACATCGAAGCATTGAAAATCTGCAGAATGCACCCACAGCTGCGAGTCCCTATTGCTCTGACTTCTGCATCGAAAATTAGCCCGGCAAAACCTGTCCTTAATCTCTGCCGGACATATGCGGCGGGCCCCAAGGGAGCGGGGAAGAAGAATGATAAGAAAGGGAAGAAAAAGAAGGGAGGAGGTGATTTCATGCAGCACGACCTGACGGATGCGCTGCAATTCAGCCTCACGGAGGCCATGCGGTACATTCGAGCGATGGAAGTTGGACGGAACCCTCTCAGTGTCAAGTACGATCTCGCCGTCCGACTCAGGACACCAAAGACGTCCGCGATAATCCGGAACAGGATACGACTGCCCACGCCTGTGAAGACTGAGAAGAGGGTTTGCGTGATTGCAGAGGGGGAGCATGCTGAGGCTGCACGGCAGGCAGGCGCTGCTATCGTCGGGACGGAGGAAGTCTTTGAGCAGGTTGGTCGAGATATCCTTCTTGTCCTGGCTTGGCCGTTCCAGGTTTTTGTGCTGACAATCGTTCTATAGATCCGGAACAGGAACTTGGATTTTGAACTCTGCATTGCCCACGAGGATTCCTTTAAGGCTCTCGTGGCTACGAAGCTAGCGAAAGTGCTCGGTCCTAGGGGTCTTATGCCATCCCCCAAGTTTGGCACCGTTGTTAAGAATACTGGCGCCGCCATTAGGGATCTCGTCGGAAGATCCGACTACAAAGAGAGGATGGGTGTGGTTCGATTGGCGATTGGTCAGCTTAGATTTACGGAAGCACAACTTGCCGAGAACATCAAGACATTCATGAGTCATCTGAGGAAAGACATTGCGGCGTTGGATAATGTCACGAAATCCATCCATGAAGTAGTTTTGAGCTCAACGCACTCCAGCGGCTTTACTTTGAATGGTCAGATCGCGCCAGGCGCGGCGACTGGGACCCAGGGAAGCAACAATAAATAGTCCCTGCCGACCAAAAAGAGGGGGAAAAAATTCTCTTTTCTTCCTTTGGTCAGACGGACACCCCTTGTTCGGTCGACGGTAATTGTGAGGGCTTTGATGCGGAAGTTCGGTGCATGTATAATACAGATTATTATCGAGGACATGATTGAAAGGTAGACACCCCTATTTTCTAGAATTCCGTTTTTATTAGATTCTTTTTTTTATGTGAGGAGCCCTGGGAACTCGGGGTGAGGAACCATGCTCAGACGCTGAAGAGTAATTTGCCTATCGCTATATACCGTATGTGCTCGGCCCACGCCGATTCACTGCCGATGTTGTGAAATTTTTCTGATAGGGGGCAGGATACGTTTCCCGGCCTCTGAACAGTGTCGCTCAACTCGTTACTGAAACAACATGATAGCGCGACAATCGATACCACCCTCCACACTAACTAGTAGAACCTGCCCGAGGGAGAAGCACTTGAAGCAAGGAGAATCACAACTGTCACGCCCAGTGAGTGGGAGCACGAATCCCGAGAGGAAAATCTGTTTTTATTTCGGGATTTATCGACTAATGCCAAGCTAAATGCTCAGGAATGCCTTGGGATATCCGTGAACGGCTAGAAGTGCCGAGAGGCGTGCCTAGAATTTCCGTTGAACAAGGGTGTCCTAGGCGTCATGTGATCCCTGATCACTACCGGAAACGGATCTTCCTGCTGTGCGTGTCATCCCTCGGATTGGAATCATTGGATGTCGATTTCGGCTTCTGAGGGTCAGAGGCTGTGAAATTATTCGTGCTCTGCCTTCCGAGGATCTGATGTTGAAATCGCTTTTGACGTCGGGAGGTTTTCTTTTTGTCTGTCTCCTCTCTGTGCTATCCTCCCTTCCCTCCCGTTTACCATGGAAGGGATCTTTCCGAAATACGGGGAAATTAAAGTTATCAGATGGGATTGGACTACCGGTACAGTCCTGTTATCTTGCTCCAACGGTAATACGTAGAAAGGTGGCAATAGGAGGGGGAGGAAGGCAATGGCATCGTGATGTAATTTAATCTAACATTGACAATAGCTCTCTGGATTCCTTCCATACTGACCCTATTTTCTTGCATGCTATGTCACATTATGCCATGGTGAAGAAGCGTTCTTTCGTTAACTTCATGCGAACCTACAAACGGGGCAGACTTTGCCTAGCCCATTAAACTCGGTACGGTACACCCATGATACCCCTGCCCATAAACTACCGTATCTGTCCCCCCCCCCAAGGGCTCTCGGTCAAGAAAGGATCCAAGACTTTTGCAAGGAAAAAAAGTACAAGAGTTGAACGCCGTTATCTGCGAAGCTGCCATTCGGAATCAATTGCCAAGGCGTAAACCCACCTTACCGCATCTCTTTTCGTGGGAACTTGCATCATATCTCTTGGAACTTTGGCTTGGGAGTTCTTGGAATTCTTGGGAGTGCTTCTGGGTGGACGAATACCCTGGTTATGGGTAGCTTTGTCGGTATACAAGCCGACAACCTGAAGGCTTTATGATATGATATCAATTTCAGCTTTTCCCGGTATGAGTCTTAGTTTCTATGATTTCCCTCGATGGTGTCGGTTTGAGTTGACTAAAAACCCTAGCGGATAATTTGGGACTTTGAGCTTGTATGGTACCATTTGGGATGGAGGGGGGGGGCTGCTTCGGAGGTCTTTTTGGGCGGTGGGTGGAAGGTAATCCGGGCTTGCGTATGTTGAACCTTTTCTTGTATAAATACACTTCCGTCCCCCCCGCCTCTCTCTTCTTTCCCCTCTTTTCCCTATCGTTTCTTCAAACTTTGTAGACTGCTAGCTATGGCTCCAAAAGGATCTGGCCCTCAGAAGCCATCCTTCTCCCAGCCCCCTTACCTGCTCTCTGCTGACCAGGTTGCCCAAGAGCTCGGAACAAATCTCGAAACAGGGCTATCCCCCCCTCAGGCCAAACAGAGCCTCGACCAGTATGGCGAAAATAAGCTTGAAGGTGGCGAAGGAGTTCCAGTGTGGAAGGTATTCATCAAACAGATCAGCAATGCCATGTAAGTGTCTTGTGCTTTGGTATTGTCTATCACCTGATTCGAGCTTGACGGCTAACATATCTTAGGATTCTGTATGTCTGAAACAAACCTCATCTCAACTCAACGTTTGGGTATGCTAACCAGTTATTAGGGTGCTTATCATCGCCATGGCTTTGTCTTATGGAGTCAAGGATTGGATTGAAGGTGGTGTTATTACTGCCGTTATTTTCCTGAATGTCACCATTGGCTTTTTCCAGGAATACAGAGCGTATTCGCACCCTTTCTCACCGTTGGTGATTGGTAGAGCTAACGTTCAGTTGCGCTTGTTTAGCGAGAAAACTATGGATTCACTGCGAAGCCTCTCCAGTCCTACTGCTGCTGTTTTGCGAGATGGAAACCTCGATCACATTGCTAGTATTATAGTTGTGCCCGGTGACATTGTTGAGCTTAAGACTGGAGACGTTGTCCCCGCCGATTTGAGACTATTCGAAGCGATGAATTTTGAGACGGATGAAGCGTTACTCACAGGGGAATCTCTTCCTGTCTTTAAGGAACCTGAGCCCCCGATTGAAGGTGAGGTTGGTGTTGGCGATCGAACAAACATGGCCTTCTCTTCCTCTACCGTCATAAAAGGCCGTGCCCGTGGTATCGTGACTGGTACTGGAATGGCTACCGAAATTGGTGCTATTGCCGAAACTTTGAAGGGTAAGACCAAGAAGCCAAGCAGGTCAATGTCTCGAAAGAAGCATGGAAATTTCCAACCTGTGAAGGGAGCAACTCTCAAGACTTGGGATGCTATTGGAAAGTTGCTTGGACTCACTGTTGGAACTCCCCTCCAGAAGAAGCTTGCAAAATTGGCATATTGCCTCTTGCTTTGCGCTGTTGTTCTGGCTATTATTGTGTTTGCGGCAAACAAATTCAGAATTCCTCATGAGGTTGTCATTTACGCAATCTCACTCGGTATAGTTTTCTATTTGCCCTATCTGGCGATACCGAGTTTCTAATATGAATCCCAGGCATTGCTATCATTCCGGAGTCCTTGATTGCCGTCTTGACGATCACTATGGCTGTTGGCATGAAGACTATGGTTAAACGCAAGGTTATCGTTCGGAAACTTGATGCGCTTGAGGCATTGGGAGGTGTGAGCAACATTTGCTCAGACAAGACCGGAACTCTCACCCAAGGAAGAATGATAACCCGCAAAGCTTGGGTTCCGGGTGTCGGTATCTACACGGTTGATCGAACCGAAGAAGCCGCGAACCCAACTTCGGGTGTCGTCCGTTTCGGAGAAGCACAAGCAGCCGCATCTGAACCCATCGACGCCAACAAGATCTTCGAGGGCCAACAGGAAGCCCGCGATCAAGCTCGTTCTGCACTAGCACTTAAATATGCGGATGAAACCGAACCAAGAGGGCGCAAGAGAATCGATCCTGACGGCACTCCGAATGAAGGAGATTTCGAGGACGGTTCTCTCCCAGAGATGGTTCCGGAATTGGCAGCATTCCTTCACTCATCCGCTCTCTGCAATTTAGCGACTGTTAGATTTGATAATACTAAGAAGCGATGGCAAGCCACTGGTGACCCAACCGAGGTAGGATTTTTCATGGTCTTTATAGGTGGGTTTTTGTTGATAACAATTTAGATTGCTCTTCAAGTCTTTTGCCATCGCTTCGACTACGGGAAAAAGAAACTCATTGCAGACGGCTGGAAGGCACTTCAGGAATACCCGTTCGACAGCGACGTTAAGAGAATGTCCGTTATATTCCAGGAACCCCACAACGGGCGATACCTTGTCTTCTCAAAAGGGGCTGTTGAGAGAATTATTGACCTTTGCACAAACGTTGGGTTTGGAGATGGGCAGGCGCCCATGACTGAAGAAATGAAACAAGAGGTTACTAGGCAGATGACGATCCTCGCCGATCAGGGCTTGGTAAGTTCTATATTGGAGGTTGGAGAATTTGCGATAGCTAATCTTGGGGCTCAGCGTGTCCTCGCTATTGCTCGCCGCACTATCGATAGGCCACGGGTCGACTGGAACGAATTCCCTCGCGATGAAGTTGAGCAAAGCCTTACGCTGATGGGTCTTGCTGGACTGTACGACCCACCTCGACTTGAGACCAAGGATGCTGTTAGAAAGTGTACAAACGCCGGTATCCAGGTTCATATGTTAACTGGAGACCATCCAAGTACCGCCCGGGTCATTGCCCGTGAAGTTGGAATCATCCCCACCGATTTCGGAACACTTCCTGCGGATGTTGCACGGGGTATGGTCAAGACTGCAGCAGAGTTTGATGCCTTGACTGACGAAGAGGTTGATCAACTTCCGGCCCTGCCATTCGTCATCGCACGATGTGCACCAAATACCAAGGTTCGAATGATTGATGCTCTTCACCGACGAGGCCGATATGCGGCTATGACGGGAGATGGTGTCAACGATTCACCAAGTCTTAAGAGAGCTGATGTCGGAATTGCTATGGGTCTTGCAGGCTCAGATGTTGCAAAATCGGCGTCTGATATTGTGCTTACCGATGACAACTTTGAGAGTATCGTTAACGCTGTTGAAGAGGGTAGAAGGATGTTTGACAATATACAAAAGTTTATCCTCCATCTTTTGGTATCCAATGTTGGAGAAGTCATGCTTTTGATCATTGGTCTTGCATTCAGGGATCGGGACAACTTCTCAGTATTCCCACTTGCGCCTTTGGAAATCCTCTGGATCAACATGCTGACGAGTTCCTTCCCTGCTTTCGGATTGGGTTTGGAAAAAGCTACCTCTGATATCATGAGACGTCCTCCCCACGATACCAAAGTCGGTGTCTTTACCAAGCAGATTTTGGTAGATATGGTTGTATATGGTACTATCATGGGAGCTTGCTCGCTCTGTACTTTTGTCATCATTATCTATGGGGTCGGGAACGGAAATCTTGGTGTGAACTGCAACTCCAAATACTCCTCCGAGTGCGATCTTGTTTTCAGGGCTAGAGCTGCTGTCTTTGCGCAGCTAACATGGCTAATCTTGATCTCAGCGTGGGAATTCAAGAGTATCCGACGAAGCATGTTTAGGTTTGATCCCTATCAGACTGAGCATAGGTTCCCATTCTTCAGAGACGCGAGTACTCCCAAAACCTTTTTATCTTGGATTGCGCTGACTCGTAATAGGTTTACCGAAACAAGTTCTTGTTCTATGCTGTTGCTATCGGCGCAGTCTCAGTCTTCCCCATTGTTTATATCCCCGGTCTCAACACTGGCGTTTTCAAGCACAAAGGTATTACTTGGGAATGGGCACTCTCCTTTGGCGCTGTCCCCGTCTTCGTTTGTGGGGTCGAGGCGTGGAAGTTCATCAAGCGAAAGTACGGATTGTTCAACAACCGCCAGTCCGACAGAGTCAAGAAGGACGCCTCGTTGAGTCTCCGACAAGGATTCTTCACTGTGGCAAAGACTATGACTCGAACTAGTTCTGCGGGTATATCTCGAAGCACTACTATGGAGAAGCGATCAGTAGTTAAAGGTGACGAAGTTGTTTGAAAATTTTCCCTCTTGAGAGCTATTGCTATGATTTATGAATCCTTTTCTTTACGGTAAAAATTTTTAAATCGCTTTTTTCGCATAAGTTCATTTTTTGGGGGGTTGTTTGCATTTGCTTGGATCCTTTTGATTTTATGGTTCGCATTTCCCTTCTGCGGTCTCTCGCTGATGGAGAATACCAATGACGGCTGGTATGTAATATTTGGTGTTGGTGCTTTTAGACGAGAGGACTTAATGGGGGGATACCGGTTGTTTTCACGCTGCAGTTGTGCTTTGTGTAGGTTTAAGTTTTATACCTCATGCGTAAAGCAGCTTGATGGCATTATTCATAAAAGGGGGAGTGAAGTGCCGTGAAGTATCTGATTAGCAGATGTCATTATGTGATCACCACTAGCTCCGTTGGGGACACAAAGCATCACTAACAATCACTCGTGAGCGAACAAACAAACCTGGCTCCGAATAATCAAGAAGCAAACGCATAAATTAAGCCGTCATCTTAGCCACCAGCTCCTCCCTAATCAATTCAATTTCTCTGCACTTTCTCTGCCTCTCAACCCCATCCACCAGAGACAGGAACTCGGTATAGAAGGCCTCCAGACCTCCCTTCCATCCCTGCCGCCCACCAGGCGTCACCCCAGCGTTCGCGGGGTAAATAACGTACCCGCCATGCTGGAACAGGGGCAAATCAAACTTAACCCCAGTCCTCCTCCCACAGAAAACAGTATTCTCGACGAAGAAGGGCGGTACATAGACCAATTCGAACGTCTCTACCCGCCCCGGCGAACATCAGCACAAATCCCCCTAAGAGCAGCACGGGGGGGGGGGACAGACGACCATTCCCGAAAATATCCCCACCAAGCCCGGTCAGCAACTCCACGACATGGAGCGCAAGCTTCAACCCGTCCCACACAATCTGCGAGAGAGCGACCACGTCCTCGTCCAGGCGCGCGCCCGCCATCATCTTGTCACCGATGTCGTTAACGCTCTGGACCCACCGCATCTCCAGCTCCTTCAGGTCCTGCGTCATGTACTTTTGCAGGCGCAAGTGTAGGTCTGTCTGTGCGCTTATCGCACGGAAGTAGTCTGAGGAGACGGAGATTTTTGCGGGTTCTCTCATTTTGGCATTTGGCTTTGGTTGGTTGGTTGGGTAGGGGAGGGCCGGAGTGGTGGTAGGTTTATATATCTATGGGGCCCCGTATTGGCGGAGGGAGTGTGGGGGATCGCCTGATCCCCGGATGCAGGGAGGCTAGTGTGGTTTCCGGGACCGGCACTGCCTTTCGGGAAGGGAGGGAGGAGAAGAGTGCAGACAGGCAGCAGGCAGGTAGGCGGGCAGACACCTAAGTTAGTCTGCATCCCGGACCTATCATGTATTCCCAGGGGGTACAGGAAATATGATGCTGCACCTGATTATTTACAGTACGAGTACAGTACGAGCGCAGTGCTATCTAGGTGCCAGAATGTGTGACATTGCCACCCCCCCATTCCACCTCGGAACGTCACGATGTACCGCACTATACGAGTGGTCCAGCCATTCAATTCCCACAGCACCGTAACCCACCCGCCGGCACTCTACAACAAAGCGCAAAATAAACCCATGTCAAACCCAAGCGAGCACCCGAGTGCTGTACAGTACAGTACCGGTACTCGAGCACGAAAAGTTAAGTCCCGAACTCAATTCCCTTTCAGAATAAACCGTCCTACCCTGCCCTTCCAATCCACAAAGTTACACCTAGCTAATGACAAACACCGCAATGCTGGTATGAAAGGTTACGTCATACCTCGTCATCCCTCACACCGTAACTTAACGCAACAAGAGAACATGCACGTGATGGTTGGTTTGCGGAATGTTCGGTTCCTCTTAAATTTATCGTGTGAGACCGTGGGAAGACCCGAATCTATCCGCTGTGGGTGGGAGGTGGTGATGGGGGAAAGGGGGGACAAATATGTAACCTGAGGGCATGTGTACTGTACTGTACACACCAAAAAATAGAGCGGATGGGGAGGGGTTATCGACTAAGCGGTCCATTACCGCACGGAACCAGCTGTAATGAGCCCCAAAGAAACTTTCCGGTGGAAAATTTCCCAAGTGTCTGGAATACGCGGTGCGATTTTTCCGTCCGCTCCATGCAAGGAAGTAGGGCGGAGGGGGGGGGGCGTTTGAAGGAAGAAGTTAGTTTAATTGAGGCTGGCCGGGATGAATTGTACTTTGGCGAACAAAGACTGTTGTCTTGGCGGGTACTGGTACTGTGCATGGTATCCCACCGCTAGGCCACTAAGAAAGCACTGATCGCTGCTCCGTCCCGGCTGGGGGGAGAGAGACATGGAAAGCCATATGCTAGGAAACCTTACTCGAGTAGGATACGGTAATCTGTTTTTTTTTTCTTTCCTTTCCTGGCTTTGTTCGACAAAGCTCGATGAATTTCGCTAACTTAGATCTTGGGGGGGCTTTGGCTTTTCTCTCCTTACTAAGCAACCCGTATAGGCGAGTGAGATTGCGTGAGGTTGCAGTCATAGTGTTATGATACCTTGTCGGTGGCATGATCAGGGTAATGCCAATGTAAAAGTGAGGAGCTGAACTACGGTAGCCCTCAAGTCAAGGTTCCCAACCCCATCCAACCCCACAGAGGTGTTTGGGGTCCTGATATCCATGCCACCCGTTCCGGCAAGCGCATGAGTGATTCTTGGGATTGAACCCGGGGTTGGCTGGAGAAGTAATAAGACCTACCCTCAAAAGGCTGGTGGAAAATAGCTGGCAAGAGTAGTAGCGGTGACTTGGGCTATCACAGACTTAAACATAAAAACACGGTTCTCCAGGCTGCCTCGTGTGCTCAAGTAGGCGGGTTGGCCAATAGGATTGACTATTTTAGTGAAGGGTAAATAGGGCGCAGGGTCGAACAACATGATTAAGGATTCGGGGCCCAAAACCAACTTTACGATTTGTATGATATCATACTGTACACGACGCTAGACTGGACAATAAGTTATGAGTGTCGGTGAGGGAGGAGTGCGTTTGCATTGCCGAATTCACTAAGATGTAGCATATAATATCAAAAATTTAATGATGCAAAGGGAGAGTGAAGTGAATTGCTTCTAAATCCCTCGAGCCCTTGAGGGGCCTGCACGAATTAGCTGCACTTAGCCCTCGGGGTTTCCGGAGCTAGAACGCCCGAAATCGGCGACACCCATAGCAGTTTTATCCAGCGGGTGATTTTTTATCGGTGCAGAGAGTTCTATTTCTATGATACCTGCACCACTCGGACTCGCTGTTTCGATATATCGACCCGAAGGGGTCTCCTGTAGAACTACCGGTGGTAAAGACCGTCCCCGTAAATAGTGATGTATGCAAGACTGCGAAAGTACTGTAATACCCAAAAGAGTCGATATGGTGGCTAGTGTACGAGCTTGGCGACAAGAGAAACTGACACCCTAATGGTTGTCGAGCCATCACCATTTTTCCCACCCATACTCCAATAACTACCCCGCCTCCATCTAACGAACCCAGTTCCCACTGGAATACACCTACACATTCTTGGGTCCTTACTTTATTGAATCTGGGATTTTTCTAAGAATGAAATCTCCAAAAGAACTGGTGTACTCAGGTTGATAGCGGTTAGCTGGTCTCAAAATCCACACCCATGATGCAATAAAGTTCGCTCTGGGCATTCACATTCTCTTACCACATATGACACACATCTTCTAATTTGGATTCTTAGAAGTGGATGGGAGGGTAGAAGACTCTCATGGGCTTGCTTGAGAAAGGAAACTGGCCTTAGTGTGTCAGGACAAACTAGACCATGTGCACTCGAAGCCGAGAGATATACCCGATGTAAGGCTTGTAAAAAACCTTTTATCTCAAAAGAATGTCAGTACGATTATCTCCAATATGCTATCCAGCATATTGAAAAGCCAAAGTAGTGGTGGCGCAACCACATGTACTGTACTCAGATGGGTACACTTTCAATACCTCCAAATGTGGTTCCCAGTGGGTTACACATTTACAAAGCGAGCGGTACCATAATGACTGCATCCAGCATACCTTCCAGAGTGGTAGAACATCAGTGAATGCATGGGGTGCTATTGGTCACAACTGGAAGTCAGAACTCGTCTTCTTAGAAGGGACAGGAAAGAAGGGAATCACATATAGTGATTATTTGGAACAAGTGCTAAAACCAGTAGTTAGACCAGCATTTGAGGGGAAGAAAGGATATGAGAAAGATCTAGTAGGGGGTCAGTATATTGAAGCTGCAGCACTATGGCATGGTATAAAACAGGCATTGAAGGAGTCTAAGAAAGAGTTGGGAATTCCTACGCATAATTGACTGACTGAGTCTCCGGACCTCAATCCTATCAAGAATGTCTGCCAGTGGCGACTGATGAAGCAGCACATTAAAGCAAGAGCTCGCTTCCCTGGAACCCTTCACGAAATGAGAACTGCAGTTTATGAAGAGTGGGACAGACTACAGCCATCAGAGTGGAACCAATATATTAACAGTATGTCAGAGCGAATTGTGGAATTGAGAGAGCGTGTTGGCATGCAAACAAGGTGGTAATTTTGTGGATTAATTGTCTCTATCTCTACTCTCTACTCTATTTTATTGTTTCTTTTTATCGGTTCTTCTTATGTTATGGTGGTGATGGTTGTAGTTGAAACTTAGCCGGTTGTCGGTTGGGTGTCAGTTTCTTTTGTCGCCAAGATCGTACAACGGAAGATCAAGCTTTCAACCCTTCTAACGACTCCCTCAATCTCTCCCAGCCCTTCGTGTCCTCCCAGTTCTGTCTCCCTTGTCCCATAACACCCCTCACCGTTGTCCTGGCCTTAAATCGCCAGTCTTTCGCAACAGGCTCGCCGGAACCTAGCCCCTCGGTCCTCTCCATCTCTCCCAAGCTCTGATACGCATCGACAAGATCTATCGTAGCACCCACTAATTCGTCCCACTCCTTCTCTGTGCCGTCCACTATGCCCGGTCTGCTATTGGCTGTGCGCCAGGCTTTCTCTTCCGCATCGAGAGCGTCTTTAGGCTTTTTCCTCCAAAGAGCTAACTTGGCATAGATTTTCCAGAGGCGGCCGTCTGTAGTGATCAATGGGACGACGTCCTTCTCCATCAGTTCGACCACCATCCTTTGTAACCCGGGTTTCTTGGGATCGTATCCGGTGGGATTACTGCTCTCCATATCAGAGGTGATGATATGCCGCACAAGGATTTCGAGAATATCCACGTCAATTGCTGTTTCCCCTGCCGAATCCTTTCTTATCTCAATAATTCTCCGCAGTGCGGTAACCACGTCTGGGTACGCCGGTGGACTAACGCTAGCGGAAATCAACAGGAGGTTCTCCCATAACTTCCAGGAATCGTTCTTCAAACTGGTCGCCTTTTTCAAGGCCCGCAGGGCGCTTCTCTTGTTGTTCTCTTTGTCCACAACCATTTGGCCTTCGACCCCATTCTCGTAGTCTGTTTCTCCCTCTTCCGGATTCTGGTCGAGGTCGGAGTTTCTCCACTCGCTCTGAGCCGGAAGCTCAGTCTTTCGCCTCAGCAATGCGGTTGCGAGATTGCTCCAGGCCTCGGCGTCAGTCTCGTCGAGCGAAACGGTCCTGGAGAATGACTCAACCGCCCCCTCCCAATTTTCCAATTCCAGCCAGCAACAGCCTAGTGCAAACCAACTAGGGCCATTCAGTGGATTCTGCTTGAGTGACTCCGTGTACATTTCGGCAGACTTCTGGTACTCTCTTTGTGCGAAATAGTGACGCCCGAGTGATCGTTTCGCCCTTGCGTAGCGGCCTTTACTCACTTCCCATGCTCGTTCGTAGTGATTGGGATCTTGCTCGATATCACCAAGGATACACCATAGGCGAGGCGCATTTGGCGGTGCGGGCTCGATCTCCTTCTGACCACCCCCACTGTCATCTTCGGATTTGAGAGGATGAAATAATTGATCCCGGATCACCGCTCGAGCCTTGTCCTCCTTCTCAATAGCTGCCCAGCACAATGCCACCTCTGCCCACATCTCTAGCCTTTCGTAGATCTCCAAAGCTGCTCTTATTCCACCAAGCGATACCCACCTTGAAGCTAGCTCTGCCTCTAATTCCCAGCGGGTTGGGACCGACAGCTGATGGATGTAAAGAAGGCGTTCTTTTACTGGAGCTACTTCATCTTCTTTCAGCTTTGGCAAGAAGGTTGAAACAGAATTATTCGAGCCGTATGAGATATCCGTACCAGTGGTATCCGCGATGACTTGGTCAACGACTGCTTGAAGTTGCAGGAGCCCCCTTTCCACTGTCCGGGATCTGTATCCTTCAATGCGACTACGTATTAGCAGGCCCAAAGTGTAGATCTCCCAATTGACACTATGTTGCAGAACCCGCTCTGCATATGGTAACATCTCTTCTCTCGTGATACCGTCTGCGGGGTTTGTGTTCCTGATTGTTTCGGTAATCAGCAATAAGACTGCCGCGTCTAGTGGCTGTAATTGGGGCTGGCTTCCTGGATCAAGTGAAGCTAATTCCGCAGACAAGGTGGATTCTGTCTGTACTTGGGTTGACTTTGGCGTAAAAGAAACAGCCTCGAGGATTGTATCGTCATTTAGGCCCAAAGTCTTCGGTTTAGCTGTAACCCTGCTGGGCCCTCCCTCTGCGCTCCTTGCTAAGACGACCAGCTGACTTGTATCGGTTTGCTGAAATTTGGTTCGCTTTCCTAACACTCCTGTGATGGCGTACTTCAGTCCAGTAATTCTTGCTGCCTCCTCCAGCCCTTTTAACGCACTTGAATCGTAGCTGAAATAGGTGTCTATGAGCGCTTTCTCGATCAGAAATTTCGCCCGAAGATCCGAATCTTGACTAGATATACGATCGGAGAGTTTCTCTATATCTTCGTAGATAACATTGTGTAGAGTTGCGGTGGCTTCGGACAGAATCCTCTGGTGAAGGAAATTTACTCGAGCTCTCCACCATGAGAGTGTCTCTAGTTTGGAATCCTCCCTGAGCACCGACGAATTCAGTACAACCTTTCCGAAAGCCAAGAGGAGTACATTTGGGGTTAGGTGGTAGGCAGTTTCTCCATCCACAGACAGAGAAGCAATAATGGACCTGGAGAGTTCTTTGCAAAACTCGGGTTCTTCAGCCAGCTCTTCGGGGAGAAGTGCTCTCTCGGGAAAAAACAAAAGTGGGGGGCCGGTGATGTTTGACTGAATAAAGGCGCGAAGCCCAGCTATCCCCATATACATCAGAGCAAAGCCGGATATGTCGGCGGCAGAAAGTCTTTTTTCAAGAAATCCAACATAGTCCTTGGTACTCCGTAGGTATTCAACGTCAGAGTCGCGGCAGGTTGCAAGATCAGCAACTACAGCGGCTCTGGTCGGGCTCCATGGGAAAAGGTGCTCGAAGTTACTCTCGCTAAGTTCCCGCAACAATTCCAGGTTTGGGTCCGCATCGGTTTGTCTCGTATCTGTCGGGGAAGAGTGTCGCGAATCAAGGCCACGGACTAATGACCACTCAGCTGTAGTCATTTTCTTGTGGTCTCCAAGGGAGGATGTAGAGAAGGGGGGATCAAAGGTGGGTGGAGAGGAAACAAGAGTTCTTCGCACTGCACATTCTCAAATATTACACGACCATAGAATAACTAAATTTAAGTCCTGCAGTGAAAAATACGGTAGTGGGGCAAGCACCGGTAAGCCGGGTAACCGGCTTAATAATTGGAGCCTGCGGCAACCTCCATGCCCGCTCGCTGGTTTGGGGGCCCAAATTTTGAGCCCCATCACATTTGAATCCCCTTATTTTTCCAGACCATACTTGAGTACAGTAGCCGGTCATAAAATATAGATGAATTGTAGTTTTATAGAATTTGTTTGACCCGGGCAGGGATCGGGTCGTTGTTGTATTTGAAAAGGTTGTGGGGATGACTGTCTTTTGTAGAGCACAGAAAAAATTTGAAGTCTAGAAAGATAGGGTGAGAACGAACTATCCGCCAAACAACCCCGCCACCCCACTTCAAAAACCGCAAATCGGGACCAAAAGAGACTCCCCTACCGGTGCTATACACCCACCTCCATATCGCGTTGCATATATGGCACCCCACCGTGAAGATGAGCATGAGGACGACGAAGAGATTGATTTCTCTGGTAAGAAACTTTCTTCCACCCGTTCGTCCCGAAGTCCGGGGCTTGCGCGGATTCTGATGAGACCCACTTGTATAGATCTAAGAGAGCGGTATGAAGTTCAGCTTGATGAAGGACTTGATACCTTCGTTATTGTCGATGGATGCCCGAAGGTACCGGCAGATAGCAGACCGAAGCTGATCAAGTTTTTGTGCAAACGTTTGACGGAGGTTGGACGTATCAGTCAGGACTCTGTTTTTATGCCTCTTAACGAAGAGACAAACATGACCGAAGGGTAAGCACCACTTGTATACTTCACCATCCGGTTTGAATACTAAAGGCAATTAGGTATGCCTTCATTGAATACGACACCCCCGACCAGGCCTTGTTAGCTTGCAAGCAGCTTAATGGAATGGCCCTCGATAAAAAGCATACCGTTTCTATCAACAAACTTACTGATATCGAACACTATGGACGGGAAGGGCGCATCAAGGAGGAGTATGTTGAACCCGAGATTGAGCCTTTTGTCGAGCAAGAACATCTACGCTCCTGGCTCAGCGATATCAACTCCCGTGACCAGTTTATTATGTACCGCGGTGAGAACGTTGGCGTCTTCTGGAATAAGAAGAAGGATGTACCGGAACCTGTCATTGACCGTGCAGGATGGACAGAGTCATTTGTTCAATGGTCGCCACAGGGCACTTTCTTAACTTCTGTTCACGGGCAGGGCGTTCAGCTATGGGGCGGCCCAAGTTGGAAGAGAATTATGCGTTTCACCCACCCAATGGTCAACTTGGTAGACTTCTCGCCGAACGAAAAATACCTGGTCACATGGTCTAACAAGCCTATCTCCATCCCCGAGAACCCACCCCCAAATTTCCCTCTTGGACCTGACGAAGACGGAAAGAGCTTTATTATCTGGGATATCAAGACTGGTAACCTTTTGCGATCCTTCACCTCTGTCGAGGTAACTGGTGAGCGTGATGCCGAATTGTTCGAGAAATCCCGCAAGAAGGTTTCGTGGCCCGTATTTAAATGGTCTTCCGATGACAAGTACGTTGCTCGGGTTGTACCTGAGCAGTCCATCCAGATCTTCGAAACCCCGGGCATGCTTTTGCTTGGAAAGAAAGCCATCAAGATCGAAGGTGTTGTCGATTTTGAATGGTCGCCATCCATTCCCACCGCGGAGCGGGGCAAAAAGGAGCCAGAGCAGCTGCTTTGTTACTGGACTCCGGAGATGAACAACCAAACCGCACGTGTGGGCTTGATGAGCATCCCTTCAAAGGAAATCATCCGGACACGAAATCTTGTCAATGTGTCAGATTGCAAGCTCCATTGGCAATCGGAGGGAAAGTACCTGTGCGTCAAGGTTGACCGACATACGAAGACGAAGAAATCCATGTATACCTCCCTGGAGTTCTTCCGTGTCAAAGAAAAAAACATTCCTGTTGAGATTGTCGAACTGAAGCAAGTTGTCATCAACTTCGCCTGGGAGCCTAAGGGTGATAGGTTTGTTTTCATTACCGTCGACGAAGCTATCCAGGGAGCTCAAGTTGCACCCAAGACCTCGGTCCACTTCTACGCCCCGGAGAAAGTCAAGAACGGCGTTGGCGAGTTTTGTTTAGTCAAGACGGTGGAAAAGAAGAATTCAAACGCTATCTACTGGTCGCCAAAGGGTCGCTTCAGCCTCGTTGCCACAGTTCACTCTCAGCAGAGTTTTGACCTCGAGTTCTGGGATTTCGACTTCGAGGGTGAGAAGCAGAAGCAGGATAAGGCCAGCAAGAATAAGGATCTTGCTGCCAACCTCATGCTTATGGGCACATCCGAGCACTACGGTCTGACCGACGTTGAATGGGATCCTACTGGCCGATACGTCGCTACTAGCGTGAGCATGTGGAAACACCTGGTATTTCGCGGCCATGCATACCCCGCTTAATGCCCCTCTGCTGACAATTACAGATGGAAAATGGCTATCACCTCTGGGACTTCAAGGGTTCTCTTCTCCGCGAAGAACACATTGATAAGTTCAAGCAGTTCCGATGGCGTCCCCGCCCTCCCACCATGCTCTCCAAGGAAGAGCAGAAGCAAATCCGCAAAAACCTCCGCGAGTACAGCAAACAGTTTGACGAAGAGGACCAATTCGAGGCTGAGGTCGCAAACAAGGAAGTTGTTGAAGCTCGTAAGAGGCAACTCGATGAATGGCGCGCCTGGAGAGCAAGAATCGAGAAAGAAGTCAGATGGGAACGTGTCGACCTCGGCCTCCCCGAGGACCCAGAGGAGGCTTTCAGAGAAGCCGCCGGTGAGGAGGAGGACAAGGTCGTTGAGGAGATTGTCGAAGAGGTCATCTCCGAACACGAGGAGGAGATCGCGTAAAAAAAAATTCCCCTATCTTCGCTACTCTCCTTTTCCGATATTCTGGGTGAGTTGGGAGTTTCAATATTTCGAGAAATTCAAAAACAATAGTCTGAACAAGTCTTCTACATTCCCTTCTGCATACTACGCGTGCAAGTAGTCCAAAAATCATGTAGGAGTCACCGTAAGACCATTCGAGTTATACCGTGTGAACGTATATCAAAGTTCCAGATACTACCCAGATCAACCTAGACTACCTAACAGGCGACCAAATCCTATCGGGGCCGTGGGTTTTCCGGAAACAGTGTTTAATTGACAACAGAGGTAAAGTTATTAAATTAGAGAGGCGACACCCATCATATTGCGAGTATCGAAAACAGGAGCCAATGACGCGAATATATTTTACCAGCCTCAACTTCGCCCGCCCGGCCGAAGCAGGAGATTTGCTGATGAAGGGAAGGGGAGATAAGGTGAGAGCTGATCTGTGCACGGCTATCAAAACGCCCCGGATTTTTCTAGGGGCCGTGTAGCAAATTGGTATAGCAAATCCCAGGCTCCGTAGGTCATGGCCGTAGCAGGTATCATATTAATTAAAGAAAAAATTGGAAAAAGTAAGCCCTGGCGAACGACCCTCCCTGCCAACTTTCTGGTGATGTTTCCCCCGATACTTGGTTTGGGGTTGCAGAGAGTGGATAAGAGATTGGGGCCTATGGTGTTGTGGTGGTATTATACGTTTTGGGGCTTGGAGTGAAGGTTCCAGCATATGGGTCTAAAGCCGGTTACTAAAGCCCTCAATGCCCAGGCCCCCGAGTGATATCCAATGACGGGTGACGGAAAATAGTGTTTTGGGTTCCCCCCTTGAGGAATTTTGGGGGGCGTTTTCCGGTTCCCCTGGAATAAATGCCACGACCACGGCGTGCTCTGTCCACCAGTTCTTTGGTCGCTCGTATGGTTCCGGACATTGGAAATCAACCCCTTTGTTAATTTGCCAGAATACTTGGTAAGCTGCCAAGACATCGAGTGATAGGCTGTGAGTGTAATAATATAGAATTTTTTTTCTATAAGAGGTATAATACAATAAGATAATATAATATTTTGATTCAGGCAAGTGAATATGAATGTGAAATGAATAAAAAATATATTAATTGGCTTATCATATATAGAAAAAACAATCAATATCAGAAATCACAAAGTTGTTGTAAAAGATAATTATATCAAATATAACTCAAATATTCTTATTTAAGAAATAAGTATGCCTGTGGAGTTTATAGCTTTTTACAAAGCTACTGAATTCAGTTGTACCAAATTCAGATCCATTATGGTAGGACTGAATCTTGTGAAGACACTAGTGGTAGAAGACATGAATAGTTGTATTTAGGACTAAAGTAAGAGTTAAAGAAATTGTCTAATGTAGGCTATTCAAACTCTACTTACAGTTATCATAAACATATTATTTTGCAGTTCTACAGTAAAACTCAATCTAGGTTAACTTACAATGAAACTTAGGAAAGTATTCAACTCAATAATAGTATTTTTTAATAGTTTCAGTAAGTAAGCCAATTTGTGCTTAAAATGCTTGCTGATTGCTCATAAGCTTTTGAGCACAATAGTCTAGAGCACATAGAGTTAGTTAAGTTTAATCTTATATTTCAGAGAGAACAATTAATCTAAATTATGCATAGAACTACAGTATAAAAGCAATTTAGTCCAAGTGGTACAATTGTGAGATATTTTATACTCCAGGTATTGGGAATACTTGATTTTTGATATTCAATTTTTGCAACTCTGTTACTATTTGCATTCATTACACTTTCAATATCAATTATATAGGCTAGAACAAACTTTCTTCTTCTTGCACTTAGTATACTAAGTGCCACCAATCCAGATTGAACAATTCTTTACAGCTTGACAACCTGACCAGATGTCATAAACAGTGGCTAAGTGAGACTGTAGCGCATAGTGGGAATTGGTTGAGGTATTGGAAGGTTTCATATTATAACTCATATTTGAGTCATGAAGTTTTGTATAACTCAGGGTTGTAAGTTATAGATATGTTTCAATTGGTTAATGCATTTGAGTGACTCACAGTTGTGAGTCATATAATGACTTTTACACATAACTGGGATTGTAAGTCATGGGTTTCACATATGTGACTTAGTTAGCATATATAACTATATTATGGTTCCTGTAACGTGTTCGGACTAGGCCCTAGTCACGTAGCGGTACGATAGGAGTAGATGGCTTTGTGGTCAACACAAAGTGAGCGCTACTTGCTAAAGGAGGCTCCGAACAGGGTGTAATAGGAGATCAAAGAAGTAACCGTTCAACCAAGTATATTTTAAGAATACTGTCTGTCGAAGTCTGCTGTTTCCATCGCGGAAATCAGCGGTCTTTAAATATAGCATATCGCTTATCTCCAGTATGAGCGATATTGCAAAACAATGTGTGTATTAACCGATAGCATACGAAACAATACAAGTATCAAACGATACTATGAAACCAAACATAAAACAATATGTGTATCAAACAATAGCACACAAAACAATACAAGTATCAAACGATACTGTGAAATCAAACATAAAATATAAAACAATATGTGTATCAAACGATAGCACACGAAACAATACAAGTACCAAACGATACTGTGAAACCAAACATAAAACAACCTAGTACCTGTACCGGTTACACTCCCAAAATAAAATAACAATTTCACCAAATAAAACAACTTAATGAAATCCTAATAGTCGGTAAATTGACTATTCTCCTAAAAATCCCTATCATACCCATCCTCATCCTCATCGCTATCGTGCAGCAATCGCAAGTCATCCTGCAACATCCATTCTGCACCTTCCAACCATCTCTCCAAGCACTCCCCACATGGCGCTCTGTGCACAAAGCAACCTGACTCCCAGTAGTGTGGCAGGTCCACGAAGTTCTGTACTATCCGGTCCTGCCATTCCTCCGTCTCCACATCGATTCGTCCGTAATCCTCGCAGTGATCGATATAAAATATCTTCCAGTATGCGTCTTCTGGAATTATTTCTTGGTAGACTAGGTACCCCAAAATGAGGTCTCGTCCCTTAATACTGACTTCTGCGTAGTCCGACATTTCGTTTCTTTTCGCGTAAGGGTAAATTTGTAATAGAGTGGAGAATTTTTGGTAAGGGGTTAAAGGTTTGGAGGTTAGGTAGTGTGATCTGTTTTCTTCGACGGTTTAGGGGGCTGGTGGGTGGTATTTATGTTTCGGTGGTGACCTCGTTAATTTCGGTTTCTTCCGTCTCCATGCAACCATCACATTTTTCTGTGCTCAGATAGCACCCGCTACCGAAGCGGAAAACATCTGACACTGATTCTCCCCACATTCGTCCCGTCGATTCAGTTGTTATTTCTAAGCATTTGTTGCAGATGTGTATGAATAGTCGGTGTGTAAGGTATCGTCTAGGGATAA
>PYWC01000016.1:2394423-2426029 GCA_003182015.1 Tuber magnatum | reverse complement strand
TCCGGCGGATTCACCTTCGGACATTTCGTGTTCGGACTCTTCGTTACTCGAATTGTTGTCTGAGGAGCTTCCTGGAGAGTCGCTAGGGGATTCATCTGGTGGCTGCCTTACTACCGAGTGATCTGATGCTTCTTCGTCGTCGTCTTCCTTCTTAGGGGTTTTTACCGGTTTGCTATCTTTCTTCGGTGGTTGCACGGGAGCCTTTCCTTTGCTGGTGCTGAGGGGAAATAGCCCCAGAAAGCTAGTTGCTACCTTAGCTAATTCATTAGTCGATTCGCTAAAGGTCTGCTTGGCCAAGTCTCATGCTAGCTGTCGTTCAGCCTCGTCAATCGAGAATCCGCTCTTTGGCCTATTCAGTTTATTGGATTGCCTTTTCTTGGTAAGGCCTTCTCGTGGGACCTGCTTCCCACTTCGAGTCTCTAGTGACTCAATGGTGTCATGTTGACGGAGCCGAATCCTTCATGGTTCTGCCGCTCCCCGATGCTAGCTTCGCTCTTGGACTTTTCATAGGTTGATCAGACCAGGTCCCTGCAGGTTTCTTAACCACTTGTTGTGGTTAAAAAAATGTAACGTGTTCGGGCTAGACCCTAGTCACGTAGCGGTACGATAGGAGTAGATAGCTTTGTGGTCAACACACAGCGAGCGCTACTTGCTAAAGGAGGCTCCGAACAGGATGTAATAGGAGATCAAAGACGTAACCGTTCAACCAAGTATATTTTAAGAATACTGTCTGTCGAAGTCTGCTGTTTCCATTGCGGAAATCAGCGGTCTTTAAATACAGCATATCGTTTATCTCCAGTATGAGCGATATTGCGAAACAATGTGTGTATCAAACGATAGCACACAAAACAATACAAGTACCAAACGATACTGTGAAACCAAACATAAAAGAACCTAGTACCCGTACCGGTTACAGTTCCGGACGTCTTAACTGTATACCTCAGAATTTGTGACAGGAGATGGCTTGGCAAAAGAAAAAATGTACCTATGTTCAATTCCCAGCAAGGTTAGAGTTTTTTATTAATTGTCAAGCTACATGAGATGTCAGGAAGAGTAATTTTGGTAAAAATAATAACACATCATTGGCAGAAAAAAAGTGATTGTAAATCTAAAGAAAATAAATATTTATATATTGAGAACCTTCCTGAATCTCCCTATTTTTTGACTTTTATCTATCTTTATTTTAAGACTATACTATTACTAGAATTGGCCATCTGTGATTCAAAAATGCCAGAAAAATGAAAGTGTGGTAGGCTATAAGTTACAAATCCACTATCTCCATTGGCCCTTTGGACCAGAGCATATCATGAGAGACAATAACAGGTATAATCTATTAAATATCTTTAAAGCTATCTGAATTTTCTATAACAGTAAGCTAAGGAAATTTAAGCAGCAGTCTCAGGTCCTGTCAGTTGTTCCAGTGTCAGACCGAGTTGATAGCTCTATTAGAGTCAATTCGAATACAAAGAGATTACATGAATAGCATGTGCAAGCCTATGCCAGAAAGCTTACCGAAGCTTAATCTATTATTGAAGTACCAGAGGATGAAATTATTCTACAAACTATATCGAATGTATCCTTCTCAGCAATATCTTTACCATAAGCACCATTAGAAGACCTGTCAGATGAGCTTCCTGAAGACCAATCAGCTCTTGATAATACCTCAGTTCTGTTTCTGCAAACACTTCACAGTGGTACCAACATGTGGGTTCCTGTTATAATGTTTTATCTAAATCTTTGCAGGTCTTAAGAACATCACTTCAAGCAATCAAGAAGGTTCTATTTTCTCATTCTTTAGTCAAAAGAAAACCTCTTAATAGTTCCTATTTTCAACAATACCATCATGTATCTTACTTTTTAATGCTTTAAACGTTTTACAAAAAGCAAGCTCTTTTCCAGTCAGAGGTTAATGTTCACTGATTAAGCAAGACACATGCCCAACAGGTGGCTTCAGGTAGCTAGTCAAGTGGTCAAATCACAAGGTGTATATAATATGAGGTATCTTATGTGAAATACTGGAGAATTGCAGGTCAGAAGCAATATAACTGGTATGAGTACTATGTTATATTTTATGTTTTATTTTATAGTATTATTTGATACTTGTTATATTTCAAAGGTATTGCTTAATACATTAAATATTTTATATTTTGTTTACGGTATTGTTTGATACTTGTTATATTTCAAAGGTATCACTTGATACTTTGAATGTTTTACATTTTGTTTTATAGTATTGTTTGATACTGGTTATATTTCAAAGGTATCCCTTAATACTTTGAATATTTTATGTTTTGTTTTAGAGTATTGTGTAATACTCACTATGTCTCAAAGGTATCATTAGATACTTTGAAATGGACTATCTTATCGCTCATACTGGAGATAAGTAAGAACTTGTATTTAAACACCCCTGATTCCGCGATGGAAATAGCAGACTTTGACTGACAGTATTCTTAATATGCTTGGTTCAACAGTTACTTCTTGATCCCCTATTACACCTCTTCAAAGTCTTCTTTAGTCTATACAGCTGTCGTCTCTTGCTGAGCAAGCAGGCCGCCTATTACTATCATACACGAAGTATAATTAGCACCCTAGGTGTGACCATGTTACAATTTTTTAACCTCAACAAGTGGTTACAAATATTATACCTGGATGAGACCTGATCAACTAACAGACATCCCTCAAGAAATGCTAACAGCGGGAAGCAGTAGAACCCAGGGTGGTCGGCCTCACCAGCAAACACTATTAAACCTTTCAGGATACGAAGTAGGAAGCGGGTCCTACAAGAAGAGCTAGACCACCTAGACAATACAAGGAGCTAAGGGACATGGCTGAGTCCAGCACCGACAAGGCTACCAGGTAGCTTGCGAAGGACCAGGCATCAAGTATCTTAGAAGAAGCTAAAGAAGAATGAGTCAAAGACATGGAACAGACACCTGGGGACCCCCCACCACCACCGAAAAGTCTCTCCAAGACAAAAGACAGTAATAGCGAAGAAAGCAAATATATTGTGTCTAGCTCAGGAGGCCTGCCACCTTTACCACTACCCCCAACTGATAGTCCAGGTGATCAGCCAGCGAAAAAACCTAAGATAAAGTTACTACTACTAGAGAAGTTTAGCAGAAAGGGAGACTGTAACTGGTACAGGTACTAGATTATGTTTTATATTTTGTTTTATAATATTGTTTGATACTTGTTATGTTTCAAATGTATTACTTGATACTTTAAATGTTTTATATTTCGTTTTAGGGCATCATTTGATACTGGTTATATTTTAAAGGTATCGCTTGATACTTTGAATGTTTTATGTTTTGTTATGTAGTATCAGTTGATACTTGTTATGTTTCAAAGGTATCACTTGATACTTTNGTTTATCCAGTTCATGAGTTTTTCCTTGTAGGCTTCTGGGATCGAGTATGTTGGTTGGTTTCGTAGGTCGGTTGGATCCTTTAGCCGAATGTGGTGGCTAATCTTATGCACTGGTGGTAGTGTTTCAGGGACCTTGTCTTGGAATACATCCTTGTATTCTTCCAACAATGTTTTTGAGGTAGCGTCTGACACAGCGGCTCGCATATCCCCGCTTGTTGGTTTGCATAGCACACGTAGCTTGTCATCGGGATATTCCACTGCTGTATCCCCACACCTGATAAGAACATTGTGTCGCTTCAGGAACGGAATTCCGATTAGGGCATCATACTTTGCCAAGTTTCCTACCAACATCTCCTGATTTTTCCATTTCTTTTTCCTGATTCCCACGGTCAGTCCACATTTTTTGTAGCTTGCAGAGCAGGATCCTTTCATAGCTATATTGACTGTTGTAGGTTGGGGTAGGGGTTCCATAGGAATACCATAGGTAGAGATAAAGGTGGCGCTAATTATGTCGCAGCCAATTGTTCCCGTGTCGAATAGTACCTTTGCTGGATGGCCTTCTATGTGAATTGTTCCTTCCAGAGCGTCACGGGTCCTTATTGCCAATGTCGGTTGCATTCGCAGGCTTTCCATCTCCACTGAGTTAATTTCCACTTCGTCATATTCGGTTGCTTCCATGTGGTTTGTGCTTGTCTCTCGCTTTGTGGTCTTTCCCTTTTCTTTCTTGGCATAGCAATGCTTTGCATAGTGCCCCTTTTTTCCGCATTCGAAACATGTGCCTTCCTCGCGTCGTTTCTGTTTCTTGTCCTTCTTGTCCTTTGAATCCTTGCGATATGGTTTATCTTTCTTCGTATTGTCCCGCGATGATGATCCTTTGCTATTCCTTTGCTGTGGCACATGGGTTCGGTAAACTCCTGTTTCATACAGGATAGAATCCTTCCGCTCGGCCCGCTTAACTATCTTGTCAAAGGAATCGCCATCCTCCTCCATAGGTTCTATCTCCTGGCATAGTCTGGGATGCATTGCTTCATACAATCTTTGTCGTAGCGTATACTAAGACACTGTCCCGGCAGGCAATCGTCCATGATACATCAAGAGATCCGTCGTGACTGGGGTTATTCTTTCTGTTTTGCCATTCGTACTTGCTGGATATACTTGAACTTTTTGTAAAGTTCTTCCGTGTTTCGCGAGGATTGGAATCTCTCTCGCAAGTACTTTATCAGGGTTGTTCCACGGATTTTTTCCCCGCTCTCATAATGGTTCATTGCTTGGTGGTATGCTTCTGCTGCCTTTCCGGTGCAGAAGCTTCCAAAGTATGCTCCGCTTCCTTCCTTAGTCTTGTCCACTCCGTGTAGGGCCAGGTATTCAGAGGTTGTTACAACCCATCGATCAAAAACTTCAAGTCTTAAGTCGTCTTTTTCGCCCGAGAATGAGGGTGGCAGTGGGAGTTTGATTTTAGGTCCCGTTCACCTGGCCCAGNTTTGATACTTGTTATGTTTCAAAGGTATCACTTGATACTTTGAATAGTTTATATTATTGCTCATGCTGGAGATAAGTGAGAACTTGTATTTAAACACCGCTGATTTCATGATAGAAACAGCAGAGGTTGACTGACAGTATTCTTAATATACTTGATTGAATGGTTACTTCTTGATCTCCTATTACACCTCTTCGAAGCCTTCTTTAGTCTACATAGCTCTCACCTCTTGTCGAGCAAGCAGGACACCTGTTACTATCATACTTGAACTGTGATTAGTACGCTAGATATGAACACGTTACAAACATACTATGAAGAATAACTGGAGCATGGGCTAGATATAGATCAAATGCGATGTTGCATTAAGATATGAAGAAGTATGGCAAGACTACACTAAATGCCCTTCTGAGAGAAGCAGTAACTGTACTCAGAGTCAGGGCACTGGTCAGGAGCAAGGTGGACTTGCAGGCATCAGAACCAGAAAGTGCCATAAACAATTACTCAGCGATGAACTGGGTATAAGTGGAATGCAATATAGCAGCAGGATATAACAGAATATAGTGAGGTAGTACTAGATTGCTCTAATGCGAGTGGGTGTTGCAAGGGATATCAGAACACACAAGATGCAGGGGATACAGAATCAACATCGTGTACATCTAGACACAATGGTGACATATCAGATACATGGTATTTTTTTGCTAATGGTCAGGGTCCCCCTGTGAATGGGTAAGACCTTAGATACTAAGGTACTTGGATACCTAATAAATAGATATTAGTAATGTCAGTGTACTCAGAAATCTTAGGGAGGCAAGCCACCCTACTGGATAGTATTACTGGAGAAAGGATACAAGTATCGAACTCCAGTGGTGAAGCAGGCATGGTAACAGGATAAAGTTACCCTAATGTCCAAGTAAGATTACTCCATCTTGGAAGTCTACTTATTCTGCCATGGAAGTCTAGTTACCCTGTCCAGGGCCCTGAGTTACCCTACCTCACCCATATGGACTCTCAGGAACTTTGGGAAATATGACCAAGATGTTTGTCATGTGAAACTATATGCAGTCCCAAAATCTAGAATTCCCTGAGATGCTATTAGTTGGGCTACACAGCTCTGAAGTAGATATAGCTTAGAAGCATTATTCCTATCAGACCCCTCTAGCCCCACCTTGAGACTTGGACATCATGGGCAAATGGTTGTGTAGCTGTCTGCAAGTTAGCAAAAGGGAACTTTTGTAGATATACTTATAACACAATATGTGCTCTGGCCATCTGCCTAACTATAGACTATTCACAGGGTATATGAGTGAACATAGGTGAGAGGGTAAAGTGCCTTCTCCAAGTTGTTCGGTTTAAAACAGACTAGAATTGACAGAAATAGTAGACCCTAACTGTAGGGGTTTGTGAGGTAGTCCTAGGTAGTACCATGAACAATCAGGAGAGTTTTACATCTACTAAGTCTAAACATGCCTCTATGATATAGCCTCTGTAAGGGAAGTTTAAGGACACTAAAAGCATGGTTCTCATCATGACTGAGGTGGTTTCAGGCATGGTAGTTATGGGTAGTGCCCATTGGATCACCACACCAAACATCCCACTGCGAGAGTTGGGGTAGGCCCTTGGCTCAATAGAAGTTAATAGAATGTGTAGACTACAGAACCCAATAAGGACTTGTAAAGATAAAATGCATATAGGAAGGTGTTCATAAATTAGCAGGCTCTCCCTGGTGTCTTGACAGTTGTCACAAATAGTGACCAGAGTAGAATATTGATTACATTATGGAAGACTCACAACAGCATGCAAGAAGGTTTTAGTTACTCTTACCAGTAAAGCAGATTAGTTAGACTTTTCTACCATGACTCATATTGAAGTCATAGGGTCTAGCACAACTCATAGTTGTGAGTTGTTAGTATGTTATAACTAGTTAATATACTTGAAGTAGCTTACAGTTGTGAGTCACATGATACAATAACTTTCGTACATAATTTAGATAGCAAGTTATGGGTTTCATGCATGTGATACTAGTAGCACATATAACTATAGCAGGTGACTCATGGCTATAAGTCCTAGGATTATGGTTGGTGTGAAGAGCTTGTATAAAAGAGGTTGCTAGGACCCGGAAGGATGAGCTCTTTGTACTATTATCTTTGTACCTTCTTACCTATAACTTTACTACCTTATTCTTCATCTGAGTGGCTACTTTGTGCATATACTCTCATGAGTTGGTTGTCAGATAGAAGTCTCAAGTGCTTAGCTATCAGACACCAGAAGAACAAAGAAGTGTCACGAATAAACAAAACTAAGGTATCGTTACCCATGTGAGAGAGTGCTGACAGGTAGGAAATATTACAACAGTTAGCTACTGGCAAGGTACCAATGTGAAGAAGTTTTCGCTCTGGTAGCAGTAATTTAGATGCACCATAGAAAGTAAACTGTATAAGGAGTGTGCTGACTAGAGTGTGTCAATACACATATGCCTATAGGGATATGGAAGAAGTATCAAACACCTCTTAGCAGAGAAGAATGTACTCAAAGAGTTGAAGTAAACTGATAGGGAAGATTCTGGCATAAATTCTAACTACTTGGATCTATGCAAGAACTCTTCTACTCCAACACAATCAACATCCTCTTGAGACCTGAATTGAGTGAAGTGTTTGACTTAATAATATCAAGTTTTACCATTTGCTTTATTCTTATATTTGTATGTAAACTTTTGACAATAAGTTTAAAGTTGTTCTGTACAGCTGTAACCTCTAGGTCCATGTCTCCTGGGGTACTCCTGTTACACCTTGAAAACTAAAACCACCTCAGCTATGATAAGAATCATACTTTTAGTATCATCAAACCTCTCTTATTAATTTTATAACATAGGGGCATATTTAGGCTTAATAGGTGTAAAACTCTCTCGGTCATTTCAATACTACCTAGGACTAGTACTTACAAGACTTCCACAATTATCTCCCACTATCTCCCATAGCTTTAGTATAACGTGTTCACACCTAGGATGCTAATCACATTTTGAGTACGATAGTAACAGGTGGCCTACTTGCTCGGCAAGAGGCGAGAGCTATGTATATTAAAGGAGGCTTCAAAGGGGTGTAATAGGAGATCAAGAAGTAACCATTCAACCAAGTATATTAAGAATACTGTCAGTCAAAGTCTGCTGTTTCCATCATGGAATCAGCAGTGTTTAAATACTAGTTCTCACTCATCTCCAGTATGAGAGATAATATAGTCTCTTTCAAAGTATCCAGTGATATCTTTGAAATATAACAAGTATCAAATAATACTATCAAACAAAATATAAAACATTCAAAGTATCAAGTGATACCTTTGAAACATAACAAGTATCAAACGATACTATCAAACAATATATAAAATATTCCAAGTATCAAGCGATACCTTTGAAATATAACAAGTATCAAACGATACTATCAAACAATATATAAAATATTCCAAGTATCAAGCGATACCTTTGAAATATAACAAGTATCAAACGATACTATCAAACAAAACATAAAATATTCAAAGTATCAAATGATACTATTAAACAAAACATAAAATATTCAAAGTATCAAGCGATACCTTTGAAACAAAACAAGTATCAAATGACACTGTAAAACAAAACAAGTATCAAATGATACTGTAAAACAAAATATAACCTAGTACTTGTACCGGTTACATTTAGTCTATTTTACTTTAAACAACTTATAGAAAGTACTTTAGCTACTCATCTATGCCCTCTTATATATTCTGTAAACAGCTTATAGTTGGGTAAACAGCCAGGGCATATATGGTATTATAACAGCTTTTTTCAAAGTTTCCTTTTGCTAGCATGCAGACAACTATATAACTGTTTGCCCATGATGTCTAGAACTAATAGTGGAACTAGAGCAGCATGATAGAAATAATTGCTCCAATTTACAGCTTTCTTGAAGCTCTATAGCTCAACCAATCACATTCTGGTAAATCTCAGATATCAGGACCATATATAGTTTTGTATGATAAATATTACTGTCATTTTTCCCAAAGTCTCCAGAAAACTTCATAGTGCAAAATAGGATAGCTTATAGTTTTAAACTAGGAAACCTGAGTTCCATGACAAGATAACCTAACTTCTAAAATAGGGTAATCCCACTTGTAGGTCAGAGTAACTTTACTCTGTGATACTTCCTACTCCTACATGTAACAGAGGTACCTCAAGCGAGATAAACCTAAAGGTTACAACTGCACCGAACAACTTCAAATGTATCACTAAAAGTTCACATATACAAATGTAAGAGTAAAGTAAATACTACAACTTAATATCATTAAGCCAAATGCTTTACTCAATTAAGGTCTTAAGAGGATATTAATTACCTTGAAGTAGAAGAGTTCTTGCATAGATTTAAGTAGTTAGTCTTTATGCCAGAAACTCACCTATTAGTTTATTCCAATCATTCCCGCACACCCTTCACTACTAAAGGTTATTCAGCACTTCTTCCACATCCCTATAGGTATGGGTGTATTGATGCACTCTAGTCGGTAACCTCCTTATACTGTTCAGTTCCTGCTACATGTCTCAATTAGGGCTGCCAGAGTGAAAACTTCTTCACATTGGTGTCTTGCCAGTGGCTAATGGTCAAGATACCAGAGAGAGTCCACTAATATATGAACAACTTCTCATATACAATTTGTCTATACAAGTCCCTATGGGCTCCTCTGGTCTATATATTCTCTCTGCCTCTATCAAGCCAAGAGCCTATAGAGACTCCCACAGGAGGTATCTAGTGTAGTGATCCACTAGGCAGTACTCATAACCAGTGCACCCAAAACTACCTCAGTCATGATAAGAATCACATGTTTAGTGTCCTCAAACTTTTCTCACAGAGGCTACAGTATAGTGATATGTTTAGGCTCAATAGGTGTAAAACTCTCTAGGTTATTCCTAGCACTACCCACTACTACTTCAGGGACTACAACAGTTAGACCCTGCTATCACCGTCAATTCTGGTCCGCTTTACTCCAAACAACTTAGAGAAGATACTTTACCTTCCCGCCTATGCCTTCCTGTAAATTGTGCGAACAGCTGATAGTTGAGCAGATAGCCAGAGTGTATACAGTGTTATAAGCCTATCTGCAAAAGTCCTTTTTTGCTAGATTGTGCACAACTACACAACTGTTTGCCCATGATATCTGAGACTCAAGGCAGGGCTAGAGAGGTATGACAGGAATAATATCTCCAAGTTACAGCTTCTTCACAGCTGTGTAGCTCAACCAATAGCGTCCTAGAGAATCTTAGATTTGGAGATCATATTAGTTTCATGTAACAAATATTCCAGTCATTTTTCACAAAGTACCCAAGAGACCTTATAGCATAAGGTAGAGTAACTCAAAGCTCTCAACAGGGTAACCCAACTCACATGGTAGGGTAACCAGACTTCCAAGGTAGAGTAATCCTACCTGAATGTCTGAATAACTTTACTCTATTACCCTACCTACTCTTTCAGTAGAGTTAGACACTTGTATTCTTTCTCCAGTTACTCTGCCTAGCAGGGTAACTTGACTGCCTAAGGTCCCTATATATACTCATATTACCTATACCCATGTACTTGGTATCCAAGTACCTAAGTATCTAAAGTCTTCCTTGTGTTAAAATGTATGATTTTCTTATCCTATATCATTGTATACATGAGTTGGTGTGACTCATATATGCAATCATGTATTACTTATAGATATTTCCTTGGTTGGGTGGCTGCACACATGATTAGATTATAGGTATATATAGACAGGTTTATTTCCTACATTATTACATAGTTTGATAGCACAAGTAGAGAATACGATCTTAAAGTCTTAAACTATATTGCATTCAACTCTCACTACCAGCTTTATATCCTAGGACCAGCATCAGAGTTACCAATATTTTTACCTTGTTTACAGGGGAACCTTGACCATAGAGTACCAGTAAGGCAAGAAGTTGCTTGCCTGCCTCTTCCTACCAGTTGACCACCTGATCACCTGTATGGGCATAGGTTCAGGTTGTTATAACTCATGTATGCTGGGTCATTACACTATGGTAAAGTTAGACACTTGTACTGTTTCTCTAGTTACCTGACCTAGACACGTAACTTGCCTGCTTAAGGTCCCTAAATATACCAACATTGTCTACTGCTATCCCCTAAGTATCTGTCACAGCCGCCTGGCAGGGGATAGATAGAGTTAGGATATTGGTTGCATCTCTGGAAACCAGAGGGAGAACGGTTGCAATGTGCGAAATAGGCATTATTAGCCAAGGTTCTGGGTAATAGATCCCTATGGAAACTGATGGAAGATCGTGGCTGCATAGAAAAAAAGGGTTGGGATATTAGGGATTTGTCAGTGGAGGAGTTTCCTTGGTTATATAAAGGGGTGTGCCCCTCCTAGATTTACTTTCCTTATGCAACCTAGTAATTTCCTGTCTACACCTGTACTTAGAAATTACAACCTTAACCTCTCCAACTGTAACCGGTACGGGTTACTAGGTTTTATGTTTGGTTTCACAGTATCGTTTGATACTTGTATTGTTTCGTGTGCTATCGGTTGATACATACATTGTTTTATGTTTGGTTTCACAGTATCGTTTGATACTTGTATTGTTTCGTGTGCTATCGGTTGATACATACAATGTTTTATGTTTGGTTTCACAGTATCGTTTGATACTTGTATTGTTTCGTGTGCTATCGGTTGATACACACCATGTTTTGCAATATCGCTCATACTGGAGATAAGCGATATGCTGTATTTAAAGACCGCTGATTCCCGCGATGGAAACAGCAGACTTCGACAGACAGTATTCTTAAATATAGTTGGTTGAATGGTTACTTCTTTGATCTCCTATTACACCCCGTTCGAAGCCTCCTTTAGCAAGCAGTGCTCGCTTTGTGTTGATCACAAAGCCATCTGCTCCTATCGTACCGCTACGTGACTAGGGCCAGGCCCGAACACGTTACACCAACGGTGAAGCGGGACGGCACACAGAAGTGGGACACTTTGACAAAAGAGCAAAAACAGCAACAAGTTGATCAATTCTGAACCAAATGTGACAAAACAAAAACATATCAATAGAGAACGAGTAGGAGAACTAGGCTAAGTCTGAAGAGTTGGAAAAAAATAAGAAATAGAGGAGGAAAACTAGGAAAAACAAGAATATTAATAGGAAAAAGAGACAAGAAAGAAGGAAAGAATTTCAAGGCTTAGGATCTCGTAAGACCATGCGAAAAGGCGCTGTAGGCAACCTATCGTTTGTAGGAGTAGCTAGGGGGACAATAGTGGGTGGTTGTCGAAGGTGGCGGGGTGGTGGAGTAGGTGAGGTAGGAGAGAATTTGGCAGTATCACTGTCACTTATAATAGTGATGCTTTTGAGAGAGGAAGAGAGAATCTGAGAAGAGGAGGGTGAGATAAATGTAACCTGAGGCTGGCATACATGGGGAACTCGGATGGGAGTATTTTTGCTACCTTTGTATGCCTGCTGGGGTTTTTTTTTTTAGCTTTCTGGTGTACTTTTTCCAAATTCCGTTTATCAACAATTTGATAAAGCCATAGTGCCTCAGCACTATCAATGACCCGGGCTGTAGTTAGACGATGTCTATTAGCTCTTTGGGCAACTGATATCACTTTTTGTCGGTCCATCTGATGACTCTCTTCCACTATTTGCAAGTTAGCTTAAGCGGCTGCCCCAAGCTCACCCAACCATGAGATAAGCTTACAGAGTTGCTCTGGTGAGGCTTTTTCAACAGCAGCAAGCACTTTATTTGTCTCGCGGTGAGAATCTGTACTCTTGTGGAGGGCTTTTAGCTACTTGGATGGGGTGGTAGGGTATTGCGGTTGCGGGGTTGTAGTAGAAGAGGCAGTAGAAAATTGAAGATGGTTAAGAACAACCTTTTAGCAAAAGGGTATCAAGCCACAAGCCTGGAACACAGCAAGAATATTATCGCAGGTAATTGCCTCTGCCCATGCCTTTTTTACTAAAGGTCAAAATACTCCTTTGTGAATTCCTCCCCCATGGTGCCGACAGAAGTTATCTACAGCAAGACTATAAAAGTGCTGCAAAGAGCTGAATACTGCAACATCCAGAGACTGCAGTGAATGGGTAGAATGAGCAGGAAGGTATAAGAGAATGATATTGTGTTCTAAGCAGAACATACAAAAATCCCAGTTGATATGGGAGGAGTAACTGTCAAGGATAATTAGGCGCTTGTAGTTGGGGGTTGTAGAAAGAGAGGTAAATTTGATGAAGTGTCGGGAGATATATTCATAACCCAGCGAGTCGTCCATCCACCCCTTATTCGAGCAGGCTAGGAGCACATTAGGATCATCAAGGCATGCATACCATCCCATTGAATGGTCTACTTTGGCTTTAAAAATTAAAAAGGGAGCCATTGAAGAACCATTCCTGCAAATAGTCTCCAGGTCAGTAATCAGCTCCCGTTTCCCGTCATGGGTAACCCTAGAATTCCTCCTTCCCACTCTGGTCACCACCTTAGTTTTAGCTGACATTCCCATCATAAAGCCTTTCCTATTGATATTGTATATATCTCCTAGTTAGAGGTTGTGGGTTATCCAGAGACTATTAAATTTGCAAAAGCAGTTCTTGATCTTATTAGGATCACTCACATAGGCATGTTGGCAGTCCAGATTTCCACTATACTGTGCTGTGATATCAGGATGACGAGTTAGGAAGCGCGTAATCCATTGCTTCCCTACTGGAGCTCCAATAAGGTCCTCTTTCTTCTTTCCTACTAACATCCGTACCATCTCCTTCACCATATCCAACTGGGGTGGAAAGCCCCAATCATCCAACTTTTTTATCCATCGCACAACAGCTTTCTCTTCTACCAGTGTTAGAAGTTGTTGCTTGATATGGGCAACATGGCAGGAGACTCTTTCACCATTTAGCCAGTATGCGAGGGTGGATTTTGGTAGATCAAATGCCTGTACTGTGGCTGTTATTGAGGGGTAATTTCCTTTCTGAAAGGCCTGAATCGTTAAAGCAATTTTCTTTTCAAGAAGGTCTTCCTTTCTTGCTTTCACTCGACCCATGGTATAGCCGGCTGATACTTTTTCTTTGCAGAATCGTGTCATTTTCACTTTTTATCTGCACTTTTTTCAGCCCCGCCCCCACCGCCCGCTTCGGCATCGCAGCCCGTTTCCCGATCGGGTACGTTATTTCTTTCTCGTATCACCGAAACCTCTGAACCCTGACCCTGATCTCCGAGAACCTGTCCTTGAACCCCTTGAGTCTTGATACAAACCCATCTTGTTTGTACCCTTGCCCCTTTCTGTTGCTTTGTCTACCATGGTGTGCCTTGGACTATCTGCCCTGAACCCTGCACGGACCCTTCCCATTACAGTATTCAAGTATTATATCTAAGTACTCAAGTACCATATCTGTTCATAGTAGAACCCTGACCATCAAATATCTATAGAACAAGGGGTCACTTGTCCACCTATTCCTACCAGCTGACCTCTTGGTCACCTGTATGAGTATAGGTTCAGGTTACTATTGCTCATATATGCTATGTGGTTACACCTGTATGCAACCCTGTATGCCTCATAGATATTTCCTTGGATGGGCAGCTGTATACATGACTAGATTATAGGTATCTAGAGATAGGTTTATTTTCTACATTATTTTATAGTTCAATACTACAAGTGGGGAATTCTATCTTACAGTTTAAAACTATATTGTGTTCAAATCTCACTGCCAGCTTTATATCTAAAAGACAAGTGTCAGAGTTACCAATATTTTCAATCCCAATTTCACTAAATACGCTTGAGAATCATATATCTCAAGAAGCTTTTCTAGAAAAACTACCCACAATTAGCCACTGATACCAGACAAACCAATATAGGATCTCTTATAGAGGGGACACTTATTCTTTGTTGGGACCAATACCTGACACTTTGTTTGACACCTTGGTTGAGGGTACTCATGGAAGAATTGAGGCGGTTAAGGCGAGAGGATGATGTACTAAACATCAAATAGCTCAATGGTGTTACTTTAAACATTTTGTCACATTTATTCTACAAGATATTTTACAAATTTATTGGGGCGTTCGGAGTGGTCGATGCAGCCGAGTTAGAAGCAGTGAGCACCGCGGCGACGGCCGCCGACAATAAATTTCGTCCCCAAACTGCACCGTATGATACCATTGCGGAAAACGATTTTTCATCCACCATTTCGAGTGTGTTCCAGGGTTATGCAGTACTCGGATTTGGCAATCGACGGACAACCGAACAGGCACTAGCACTTCAACACCCTGTATCAGACAAACTTTCGCATATTGTCGCATCACTACAGTACTTGTACATTATTTCTCAATGAAAACCCCTCAATTTACCAGCTCAAATCGCACATTACCTAAATATCAGCCCAAGGAACCCCATCACCTCTCAACCAAATAAACCGGCGAAAGCCTACTCCTCCCACTCATCAACCTCCACGCCCACGCTCCCAGAACGACCAGAATGATTACAAAACTGACGACCAAACTGCCCCCGAAGACGATCGCATGCCATTTCCATGCGGTATCCTTATTTAGTTCAATAACCTCCACCACAATCGCCCAGGGCAACACCCAAAATAAGTTTGAAAGGAGGGATTGGCCAAGGTACCAGCGCGGTCGAGTGGCCAGGAGGATACTAGCGAGCTGTGTGGAGACGGCGTAGAAGATGTAACACCAGTCTATTGTCTGCACAAAACGGAGGGGTTAGTACAAGAGCATTGCATTCAGGGAAGGAGGGAGCGAACCCGCCACATGTACTCGGTTATTCCGGCCACACTGTCGGAGCCGGAGAGCCAGCGGGCAAATGGTTGGGTGCCCCAGAGGGACATTGTGAAGCAGAGGGGCACTTCTATTAGAAGGGCTATACCGACAGATATGAGGGCGGGTTTCATAATCACTTAGAAAGGGTGTGAGTTAGACTTTTTCCTCTACGCCGAGATAATATAAACATACTGCGGATATCTCTCCTTGAAGCTTTTGGCTTTCGAGTATCAATTCCAACTTTATGTCGCCAGACACCCCATGCGTGTCCTACAAAGGTGGAAGACGTAGCCTCGAGTGCCTGAACGGGAACCATTACAAGGCCCCAGCGGATGGTGTTGAACACCCCCCAAGCCTACAAACAGTCAGCAAACGACAAATCCTCCCACCATAGGCATTGACATACCGTAGCATAATCGGACCCCATCGCCACAATCCCCGAAATGAGCCACAAATATAGCACGTTCCTAACACACGATTCAAGAAACGTGTACCACCCCTGCCTAGCCAAAGTTACCAGTGCCAACACACTCGGTTTCCTAGACCCGACTTCACCGTCCGGTCTATGGATCCATAACTTTCTCGCCTCGTACATAAAATAGCATACCCCAGCCAGAGCTCCCGCTGAATCGCAGGAGAGGCGGATGATAGCTTGGGTGTTTACGTCTACGTCTGCATGCCCGACGCGGACATTGGAGAGGATGAGAAGATCGAGGATGATGTTCAGCGCGGTCTTTACCGTGCTGATTAGGAGGGGGACGTCTGGCCTTTGATTGCACAATCAGCTCCTGGGGATGGATGGGCGGGGGGTTATACATACCTATCCAAAGCCCGAGTAGCACAACTAACCGCATAATCCACAGCCCCAAACAGACTCCCAAACGCCGAGATCCTCACATACGTGACACTCTCCTCCCGAACCTCCACAGGCACGAAAGTGTCCGTGAACCTCTGCGCCGCACCCGCAATAATAACCGACATCAACGTCCCCAACACCGCCTGAAATATGATGAGCGTATTCGAGATGCCTATTCTAGAGGTTATGGTGCGGGAAGTGCGGTCCCCGATAATGACGAAGGAGGCGCGCGGGAGCCCTTCGTTTATAACTTCGGTTACGGTGCTAATATAGGTCCATGTATCGGTCGTTACAACCATTTTTGAATCTATCTGCGCGATCCATAGCTTTGACAGGGTGGCGTAGATGGCGGGGAGGATGAAGGTGGAGATGTTGAAGAGGAGGGCGCCGGGGTAGCTGGTGTATCGTATTCAGTTATATTCCACTGCAGCCACTCGGGAGATAAATGGGGAGGAACCAACCGACTCCTAGTCCACCGCTTGGAACCAGGTACAGGCACTTCATACCCTTCATCTCCAACAGCAGAGGTGTTCACGCCTTTCTTGCCCATCTCGTTCTCCACGTTGTCGCTCATTTCAGAATCCGGTAACGCGCGATATCGATGTCGATATGTGCTGCTACTGCTACCTCCACCACCACCACCGATCCAGGATTCCGCCATTTTATAACAAAACTCTTTAGTAAAGAGCGTGCGGGGTAATGCACAGACTGTTTTCTCGAGCACATAAGTCGTAGATATGGTATCGTGGGTTGTGTTGAAGTGGCTTGAAGTCGAAGGTTCAGTCCGGCGTATAATACTTCCCGAAAGTAGCAAAAGTGAATTTTCACGGTAACCGGGTTGGTAAAATGGTTACCGCCGGCGGAAGTGAAGCGTGGGCGGCCTTAAAACCCCTATCCGACTCGCCAGGGTTTGTGAGGCATGCGGGACGCTTCAGCGCCAAGATTTTGGCGTTCAACCGGGCATCACACACTCGTATTATGCCGGGAATCAGAAACCTGGGGAGGTTGTTTCCCGGTTCGAGCAATGCGGGTGATGGGCTGTGATCGGATTGAAAAAAAAAAAGGGGTGCAGGAATGGAAGGGGTTTTTTTCTTCTCGCTCGGTATCATATGATAAATAGGAGTGGGAACGCACGAGCTTAAGTATTTGGGCATAGGACAGATTACCGTGCCATACATATCATATACCGGTACCATTATCTGGAGCCGCGAAGCTCCTCGAAAGGACAATGAGTCTGTCAAGGATGTATGACATGCCAGCGATAATTTGGCCTACCATTCGGTAGCATTCCGTGCGTCCCATGTGTCGAACACACAGGATATGCTACCAGACAAATGCTATCGGTACTCGAGTGATGTGGGCTTGAGGTTAAGTTGATATCCCGTTCGGATCTTGTGTTTTTTGCACCCCCCCATATCCCCATCTCATCCGGACACAGGCTCCCGCATCTCATGTGTCCTCAAACGGCCTGATGCATACCCACTGCATCCTCGTGAGGTCTCATGGCCCTCTGCTGCGCCCTGACAATTTCTGTTGCTTACTTACCCCATTGTATCCATACTGTCCTCAACCCTTGCGCGTCGCATCCTGAGAAACCCCCATTCCAGTCTACCTCCGTCTGCATGTTCCGATTTATATCTGTTTCCCGAGTCCCCGGGTGTCAACAGACACCCCAACTGCGATGGTGCAACGAGCCCAACCCATAGGCAAGGCTAGGTAACTGTGTCTCCTGCCAAGTGGGGGAGCAACAACCCAAGTGATTGCCCCAATGGCAAAGAAGGTGATAATATTATTACGAAATAAATATACCTGTAGGATGTTATAGTTGATTCTGGGAGTTGTAGGAGGCTGATGAATCGTTCAAGAGTGTGATGGATTGTCCCAGAGCTTCAGTGATTTACTGGGAACACTCTCCAGACATGTCTTTCCTCTATTATCACGGGCGTGTGTGGAGGAATGGAAACGTGGTTGGAGAGACAAAGATCGGTGCGGTTATCCATGGATCAAGCTGTTTTGATTGTGATTTATTTATCCATCTGTCATAGCTTGACTGCTGGTTTAGTTGATGGCGAGAGAACTCAGCGGGGGGGAGAGAGTCCGAATAGGAGAATAAAGTTGTTGACCATATCATACCTTCCCTACCTTTCCTACACAGTGTCCAAGTTTCAAGCGAATCTCCTCCTCCTCACTCTCCCGCTATGCCATTTATCTTCCACCTTAACGTTAAGTCATGAACCTTAAGTTGACCCCTTCCATATAATACTCATTTTTTGTGGGGTGAAGTTTTTTGGAATGTCTAATTGGAGGTTCGGTTCCCTCGGCTCTCATTGGGCGGCTCTTGTATCTGTTATCAGGGCTATCAACAAGTATGTTCATTTATGCTCAACTACCACCCAACCCTGTACCCTTCGGGCTATGACGCTGGGCTGATCTTCACCGATAAACTCAGTGTGTATTATAAGCGTTTTCCGGCCAGTAAAGGGGGGAAACTGGGTCGGGAGATATATGATATGGCAACAAAGACCGTAAGCGAGCTCCACTGGCAAGCAGGAAGGGCAGGCTATCGGCGCCTTTCGCTCACCCAAGAAAACAGGGCCCACCTGGTTCGTGATCGCATGTGTTTGATTAGACAGCTGAGGCACAAGCAGAAAAGGGCAAAAGAATGGGGAGGGAGTGCAATCAATTAAGGTCCCGGTCGTGTTCTCGAAGGTGTTCGTGGTCGTCCACGTCTTCGCCGGTGTTGGGCAACAAAACATAGCCGCATATCCGCCCCCACAGCAGTGACCTTAACAACATAAAAGAATGGAGCGGGAAGCCTTGAATAAATATATGCAAAGAACACTATTTATGTGTTCCATCTTCAGGAAGAGTGGGTGGAAAAAAAAGGTGGGAGTCCTTAAATTTATCCAAGTCTAAGAAAATTACCCATCAATCAGTCGTGATACATGTTGGAGCAACCCTCCATATACTGTATGGTGGAAGGATTACGTGGAGAGGCAAGCTGGTACGTATGACATACGTAAGTCAGTATCTGGTTCTGTACTGTATAAATAGGGGTGGACTTCTCGTTTTTCCTGAAAATCAATTAAGATAAAACCAGCAATACGTACCTACTCTATAGCGAGTGATGTCCCGTGATGACGTTGGAGTAGAGCAAACTACGATAGAAATTTAGAGATTTATTAGTATCAAGAGAGAAACACAGCAACTACCTCATTCGAACCATCCCCGTCTTGTTCGCCATCAAAGTTGACGCCGGTCTTGCTGAAAGGACGTGTACTGTACATTTGGGTAAAAGATCATAGCACGGGGGAGGAGGGGGCAGGTTCGACTTCTGCCGGGTTGTTGTTAGGCAAAGAGGATAGTAGAGAGGGTGGCCACGGCGAGACTGAAATTGGGGAAGAGTGCCACATGGCCCTATCCGTTTTCGCGTTCCACTGTGGGTTGGGTTGGATCGATCATCAGTGGGTGGAGGGAAAGGAGCTTATCCACGCTGGCTTCAATAGGTGGTCTCACCACACAGGCTCGGGGCAGTTCAAACAGGAGATTCGCAGTTCACAAACAGCAAACTGGAAAAACGAACTGCAGCACTAGTACCAGCCCTAGAGCTCTGCAAGGTGGTTTGGTGGTTCAGAGACAGTGGGTACAAGTGTGGATCCCGATAGAACAAAAGGTATGTGGGCGGTGGTGTTGGGCTAACGGCATTCCGCACTCTGAAACTGACACTCATGGCTTCACCTTTTTCTCAGCTGTCTATGCATACTACCGCCGATGTGTGTGGGAAACACAAGTTCCCGACTTGAAAGAGCTAGACTTGAATGAATGTCACCAAATTTAGACCGTGCACTAAAGGTCACAAAAAGTCACAGACCGCCATATTTCAAGCCGGAGGGAGTGGGGAGAAAAATACCCGCCCTTTGGTCCAGGCATATTACTGAACATGTTCCTCCAATTCCCCATGAGAGCCGATTTCAAATGCCCGACTTCAGACTATACCATGTTCACCCTACTCGAGCAAAGTTCATGGTGGTTGCGGTGAACAGCCTACCCCAGCCAACCAAGAGAGAAAGAGAAAGGACAAATTGGTGAATTTCAGGGGGCCAAACATTTCCCTTTCTTAGCCAGCTAAACAGTACTAACATCTACCACTAGGGCATCCACAGGTATATTTATTCGTCCCAGATCGCCTTTTTTTGCCCTTGGGGCAACCACTTTGGTTGTGCTTGCTTAGTATTATAGACTAACAGTTACCCCGCCTTGCCTATTGGTTTTCCGGTGTTGTACTCGAGTTGTCGAGGCAAGAGCTCCCAACACGACGACCCAATCCCTTGACGTTTGCGGGAATGGCCCCATTGCGCAATGCCAAAATTATTCACTGCATTGCGGACGCCATGGAATTAGGTTACGCCGAAGACTTGGCAGTTTGCCTTTGGTTAAGTAGGAGGGCATCCCACGAACCCCACGACAGGAAACAACCCGAAAAATCAACATACCCGACCAATATATCCAAGCAATATGCTACGACTTTTAAGACGACCCGTGGTCCGTATCACTACCCATTCCACCATCGAGCGGCGTGCCTAGTTCAGCCGGTTTCCCGGTGGAGTGGCGGACGGAGAGGGCTCGGGCTATGAACCAAGAGATAAGTCGGAGCCTGGCGCAAGCAATAACGTTGGGCCAATGACCAAGCAAATTTGCAGCACAGGTCGTGATGACCACTTAACAAGTCGTTCCGCACCTAACAGATTTCCTCTGGTTCGACTGGTGAACCGGTGGATAGTGGGACCATTTCCGCACTTTGGATGACTATCCTGCTGGGGGTTGAGCAAGGATGTCCACATCTATATATGCACTCTGCTGTTTATCAAACAGTGTGACCCGATGATCTGATAGGCCATATAGCTAGATCTCTTTTTCCGATTCATCCTATATAGCACGCCAGGCGGAAGTGAAGGGAGCAGTGTGCAAAAGAGAAGAGGAAAACGGAATCAACGGGGATCTCTGACTTGATTGGAGATGCAAAAGGAGCTTCCGGCGATTCCCACGACGGCCCGAGGATCATGCGGGGGCTAGGGCAAGGACTCACAAGCGCCACGGAGAATATTGGACGACTTCTAGCAGTCCTCCCATGGCAGTAATATCTCAGCGCAACCGCCTGTGGCCCAGACGGCGACTAGCCCGCAGGTGATGGCAAGGGACGGAAGGTGAGGATGCAGGATAACGGAGGATTTTCGAGGGAGCTTCAGGAGTGATATCTCATGATTCCAGCCCTCCGTAACTCGATTCAGACGAAGCTGAACAAACAGATGGGGTGAGTGGGCCAGGTAGGAATCCCGATGCTTGGATTTGGGAATACACCTCCTTTACTTGGATATTAGCCATATCCGGAACTCTATAGGATTGTGAAGAGTATTCTGGGAGGAGGGATCGGTATGGCGGGCCGAAGCTAAGCGGGTTTACAATCAGAACGCACACTCTGAGTGATAAATAAATAAAGTGGTATACCGCCGCGAGATATCAGATACCTCAGTCCTGCAACACGAAGGACAATGAAGGGTGGAGGTTAATTGTCAGGATTTACCGCATCATATCGGGTACCTAGGCTCACAGTCTGTCCGTTAATTGGCAGGTCAGGCATAGGGCATCCGCGAACTTAAAAAAAAGATCAACTGTCGCCCATCACCCATCCCACCCAACCTCTGTGGCTGACGGGCTGGACCGTTGGGAACACCGACTTCCTGCAGGATCTCCAAATTGGAAGGAGTTGGGTGTTATTGAACTTTGGTCTCGGAGCAGCTACAAACGAGCAAATCATTTCCCACTCGCTCGAGGTCTCGAGGTGCCCACACTAGTCCGTAATTACTTTATAGCGATTCGCTAGGAACGGCAACGGTATGGCCACCGAGACTTGAGTGGAGATGTGCAAAGGTCCACCGGCAAACCCGCAACATAATGGAGAAGGGGTTCGGCGATACGAACTCTAAGTTTAGTGAATTCGAGGTCGGGACCGGGGGTATCGGATCTGACTTCAAATTTACAAAGTGGCGGGTCCAGTTGTTGTTTGAAGGAGCATCAGTGGTAAGTTCCTGATTATACTCATGTATGAGGTATATCTAATTGGTATAGGTGATTGTTCGGCTTATCAAAGACCAAGCTGAAGCCCGACTCCCCAGATCCGCTATGGCAGCTGGGGACGCTCAGCGTCAGGGAGCCGGTTGGGAGCCTGGCCCGGGAAGGTGATGTGTGATTGAGTACCACGCTGATTGCTTTATGCACAGGCACCAGGATGGGTGGTTCAGCGGGGTGTGCAGTGCTAAGGGTAATGATAGTTTTATTATATCAGAAGCCTGAGGTTATTGTTTGTACTTGTACTTTTTGTTTTGTTTTGCCGGCTAGACTGACTGTATTATTTGTTATTCACCAATGTAACGTAGGGAGTGTACGGAGCCTTTATCCGGAGGGGGGGGCAAAACCTCACTGGGGAGTCTCTTTATGGCCTCAAACTATGATACCTGTTTGAAGGACTCTGGAGCATCACCCCCCGATCAGTCAAGTGACACTGAGTGACAATCCGGAAACCGAACTCACGTCTAAACCTCTCGAGCAAATGCGTGGGACTCCGCAATTCTAAAAACAATACTTTACGGCAAGGGATAAGACGTCCACCACAACGCAATGCTGTCAAACCAGCCAACTCCCCGTGCATATGCCAGAGTGGCGGCTAGAATAAACCATATGGACGAGAAGGTGAGCTGCAAAACGTGAGTGGGAATAAGCTCTCAAATGTAATGCTATTATATCATAAAAATCAGCAGACCGAGACGGGTTGTTTATATACAGTGCCCCTCCAATCAAAAATAATAATGGACTTCAGAAGAACGTATATCCCACGCAATTAATACTTCAGACTCTAGCTGGCTAATTCGCTCGTTTCCTAACTGTTTCCTAACTAAAAGCATTGGCCAGGAATCCTTGTACCGCCTTCAAAGCCTCATATCTGACCTCCGCGTCGCTATCACCCATCAATTCCATAACCCTAGACTTAACACCTTGCTCTTCCCATTTCTTCCTACTCCCGGGGACTTCTCTAATCAAAACCCCAACATCGTTCGCAGCAACGGCTAGTACGGTCTTGTCCGTGCTGCTGCTCAAAACTCGGGAGAGTGCTTTCACAAGCTCCGTGTCATCCATAATCTCCCTTGCATGCCTCTTCCAGAAACCCTCATTGCGATGAGGTGGGGACCAGCGGAGATGACCGGAAAGAATCTCGAGTCGGTAGGATGAGAGTGTGGTTTGTGAAGATTGGAAGGAGTCCAAAGCTTCAATTAGGGACGAAAGGTCGGCTGTGAGATCTGGATCTGACGCGGAAGTAAAGCGTGAAGAAAGTTGCTGAAGGTATGGAAGTGTGTTTGAGAGAAGGAGTGGTGGCAGATTGGTGGATGGCGATTCTGTAGCAAGATTTGTAAGAGTTGCAAGAGCCAACCGGGTGATTTTCTCCTTCAATGATGAGCGGAGTATTTCAGTTATGGGAGGAATCACATCATATTTCCTAAGGATATGCCGATATTGTCCGTCAGTGGTACACTCAAATAATATATGGTGTTGAACGCACGGATTAATTTCTTCAGCCACCAACTCTTCGAAAGTGAGTTCCCAAATCACAAGTAAAACATGATATAGCAGCTGCAACCCCACTCCTCCTTGGACTATGCCAGTCCCACCAGTGACGCCCGCGACTCCGCCACTTCCACCACCATTTCCAGCAGCCGCCGTCTCCAAGATCTTGATTATAGGAGCCACAGTCTCCTCCTCCATATCCCAGAAGGTAGCCCTAGCGGACGTGCTTCTCAATAGTGAGACATAAGATTGAATAGCTATATCTTGAAGATGTCCGTCTGGTGATTTGGTGAGGCCTGCAAAAAAATGGTACAACTTTGGAAGGGCATCGTGGGCATCGTGGGCATTGGTAGAGGACTTTACCGAAGATTTCAGATAGGCGGTAAGAAGCGTAGTAAGGACGGATGCGCTGAGGAGAGGTGTCGATTCATCCGTGTGTGATAGTAACAACAGGAGATGAGCAAATGGATTAGGAAGAGACAAAAGAGAGTCGGTGAACGCGGGAACGCCTAACACAATCAGCGCTTGAGGTCAGCCAAACATGATTCACCATCGTAAAGAGCCCATCTCCCCTAGGGTTTCTCAATTGGATCTGGGTTGGCTCCAAACTAGTAATTGAATGTATGGCACACACCCTCCAAAAGATCAACCAACAACACGAGCATATAAGCCACGACATCCACCCTCTTTCCATCCGTAGCTTTCCTCAATGCCCCTTCGGGGCCCAGGACGAGCGCAGCGTAACCATCGACATCTTTCTCAACCACGCTAACCTGCTTCTCCTTCGGTACCTTATCAATTGCTTTGATCTTTTTGACATCCGAATCTGTAATCAAGCCAGCGCGGACGTGAGCATCCCAAGCGATAGAGCGGCCACGTATATTCAAGAAAAGTTCCGAAAGGTATCTGGGACTATCGAGGGACATTGCGAGCTGGGAGTAATGGAATGTAATGGAGCTGAGGATCTGAAGCAAGGAGGGGCACTGGAAAGCTTTCCATGGTGTCGAGACTTGGAAGTTACCCGGCTTGAAGTGGGTGGGGGTGCATGTGCTTACTAACCTAGTTCAACGTCCACCGCAACTCGTTCCACTTTCACTAGCCTGGAGCTCTAGGATTCATCCACCACCTCGTACAATACCCCATCTTCAATCATCTACCCCCATCTCAGAAGCCTTCACCATCCGCTTAATCACGCATCACCCAACCAAATACCGCCCTACACAATGTCGGACGAGCCCGTGCTAAAGGCGGACAAGGACTGTGGGACTCCCGTTGCTCTCAGTTTTTTTTTTTTTAATTTGCTACTTAAATACTAACCGAGGGGTTTATAGTTACTGGGACGCTAGACAAACAGCTTCCGGAGATATTATCGCTTGCTAAGGTTCGAATATTGATAGATTAGATGCATGGCCCAGATACTGACCACCCTTTGGCTCTAGACAAATGAAGCAAATCTCCCAGCTGCCATCGAAAAGCTTTTAGCGTTAGAAAAGCAAACCAGACAGGTTTGGTCGCCCCACTTATCACTGAAATCGGCAGTCGTTAACATTTCTTCTAGGCTAATGATTTGGCTTCTACCAACCGCCTCCTCACCACGATCGTTACAGTCTGCAAGGATGCCGGGGACTGGAAGCTTATGAACGAGCATGTCCAAATACTCTCAAAAAAACATGGCCAATTGAAGCAGGCCACAACTAAGATGGTGCAGACTGTGATGGGTTTCCTTGATGAGACACCCAATACTGAGACTAAGCTCTCTGTCATCGAGACATTGAGGGCAGTTACTGAAGGCAAGGTACGTGCTCGTAGGACTATTACTGCTCTTTAGGTCAAAGCATCCAAACATAACCTCATCTTTATAGATATTTGTTGAGGTTGAGCGGGCTCGTACAACCCGCATTCTCTGCCATATCAAGAAGGCCCAGGGTGACCTTGCTGGAGCTACTGATGTGTTGTGTGAACTTCAAGTCGAAACATTCGGGTCTATGGATCGACGGGAGAAGACGGAATTTATTCTCGAGCAAGTCGAGTTCTGTATTGAACGCGGAGACTTTACCCAGGCGGCAATTCTTTCGCGAAAAATTTCTACAAAATACTTTGTCCAAAAGGAAGTATCTGATCTAAAATTGAAGTTTTATGATCAGCAAATTCAACTTGCAAAAGAAGAGGATAAATATCTAGATGTGTGCAAACACTACAGGGCAGTTTACGACACCCCTAGTGTAGTTGAGGATCCCGATAAGTTGAAGAGTGTAAGAATCTCTACCCTGCTCCCAGGCAAATATTGATACCGAAGGATGATAGGTGCTCGAGAGGATCATATATTATATTATACTAGCGCCTTACGATAACGAGCAAGCTGATCTACTGCATCGCATTCATGCAGACCCGAATCTAAGTTTGGTCCAAAAACAATCAAATCTCCTCAAATGCTTTACAGTTCATGAGCTGATGCGCTGGCCCCTTATCGCTGAAAATTACGGGTCCGAGTTACACGCCTCCGATGTTTTTGCGATTGGTGACCCTAGGGCCGAGAAGCGTTGGGATGACCTGAGGAAACGTGTTATCGAACACAATGTAAGAGTTGTTGCAAAGTACTATACCAGGATCAGGATGGACAGGTTAAAGATTCTACTCGATCTAGACGAGGATGAGGCCGAAACCTATCTGAGCCAGCTGGTAACCCAAAAGACTGTCTACGCCAAAATAGATAGACCCGCGAGAATCATCTCTTTTGCCGAGCCCCGAGACGCGGATGATGTCCTTAACGAATGGAGTGGCAACATGAAGAGTCTTCTGGGGCTATTGGAGAGAATTGATCATCTGATTACAAAGGTAATTCAGCGTAAAACACCTTTTTACTTGTTCGTTTTGTTAATGTTTGGCGTAGGAGGAAATGATGGCCAATATTGCTCCAAAGGTTAAAAGCAAAGGAAAGGCTAAATGAAGTGGAAGCAATTAGATTTGTGTATAATAGACATTGCGATAATACACGCAAAGTTATTAGCTCCTTGTTATACCACATTTTCCTGATAAATTTCGCAACCACTCGCAAGCCCGTGGACAACCAACGGGCAGTTATTTGTTCGTAGTACTATTGTGGATCAATGGCCATGGATGGTGGATACTCCTATGTACGCAAGAGATCAACCTGTTATGAACCGGCGCCTAGGAAGGCTTAGGATTAGTTTTGCCTTGGGTAAGAGATATCTAGATGCTAGAAGATAGAGAGCTAGTTCCAAATTGTAAATCATAACTGAGAATATTTGTATCTAAGTCACTTGCACTTGTGATAGTGGAGTAGACCTGGTGAACAAGATATATCTTTAAGACTCATAGATTAATCCAAGCTTGCTTGCTCTTCTAACTGAAAGGAAAAATACACCACTATTTATACCCTTCTATGGTTACGCAAACACTGACTCATACCAAGGAAATCTATTTAACCTGCTAGAATCTTCTAGCATAACAATAGGTCATGTGGCTGTGTCACATGACCGACACAGTCACACCACCGTCCAGGAATGAGATACAGTATTTTGAACAATAACCCATCACGGTTGGGGGGAAAATACATTCAGAAAAGAACTAGCAGTCCAGTGTTGGAATAGCACGATCCCTCGGCACCAAAATATAGGGCTAACAATGAAAATAACTGTTGATAATCCTTGGGCTGTTGATGGGGCAGACAGGTGGTACACATGCTGTAAAATTCCAGCAAATGTAGGCCTCCCGGCACTAAAAGTAGCTTCTAGCAGAAGCGATTCGGACCCTCTCGCCAGACTACGTCTGGAGCCGCAAGTATTTAACGGGATCGCGGCTTTATTAGAACTATTATAATGCCAGGTCAAACGCGGATTAGGTGCAGTTGATTGACGCCGGTCATATATCATACTCAAGTACTACAAAGTGTATGATACTATAATTATGGTACATAATAGCTAGGTTTGTTCCACCGATTCAGTGGAATCGGGTAGATTGAGTGACAACGTGTGATTTGCTATTCTGCGCCACAATAGGATTGCCCAGCGCCACAGCGTCATGAGGGCCGCGACGACAGCGCCAGATACAACAGTCAACTTTGCTCGGGAGATTCTCAACCCCCTCAAACGCCTCGAGACCGCCCATTATTTCTCGTTCTTTACGGAAAAATGTCTCACAACCCTGCCACTGCTGGCTGGGAGAGAGTCGAAGACAAATACTACCGCACCATTCAACTCTATTCCGCTCTATGGGATCCTGACTTTGACCTCTCAGATTATATTGTTGCAGGGGCTCCTTACGGTGGAGCGCTGGGTAGCTCCCCCCACACGATCAACCGTTGCAACGCTAAGCTGACAAACTGCTCCCTGTAGCTCTCTACAAAGATGAGATGAAAATCCAAGCTTACCGAAGCCCTCAGCAGTCAAAATCAAGCATAGATATATATAGTGCCGCCGGGAGGCTCATCCGTCGGATATCCGTATAGTAACCCGTTATTTCGCAGTCCACTGCCGCTTCTAAGGTCGCGTTGGGGAAAATTAATGGAGAGATTGCTGATATATATGTGGGGTTTTAGTGGGATAAAGGGTCCATCAAAGGTCTTGGCTGGTCAGAGGATGAGAAGCTGTTGGTAGTAACGGAAGATGGAGTGGTCAGATGTTATTATGATCTTCAAGGAGATTTCACTCAATTCTCCCTCGGCAATGTAGGCCGTCCCGAGTCCGCGAAAGGCAAAAGTCACTGATATGCGTTTAGGGTGCCGAGGAAGCCGGCGTCAAAGAATGCCGGTTTTATCTTACGGGCTTTGTCGCACTGCTACGAAACAACCAATTCATCTCCGTTTCCCGCTATGATGAACCGAGGCCACGCCTCTTAGCAGACCCGGTTCCTTTTATCCCAGCTACAGAGATTATCCACTCATGGACGATTCTCCCGCCATCCTACACACTCTCCCGGCATGTCGAAGTGTTTGCTTCCACCGGCACGACTATCTTGATAGCGGACGCTACGGAAGTACTGGACCAAATGCTTCAGAACGGGCCATTCGTTCATATTTCTGTTTCACCAAATGGAAAATACGTGACTTTGTGCAGCGTTGAGGGGAAGGTTTGGGTCATCAGGTCCGACTTTCAAGAGAAGTTGAGCGAGTATGACACCGGAACTGGAGGTGAGGAATTACCGCGAGCAGTGGAGTGGTGTGGAAACGATTCGGTGGTGTTAGCTTGGGATGAAGAAGTCCATATGATCGGACCCGGAGGCTCAGTGCTGAAGCATTACTACGACAACTTTGCACATCTAGCACCTGAGATCGACGGCATCCGCATAATAACTACGGAGAAGTGTGAATTTCTGCAAAAAGTTCCTGGTAATTCACCAGTTTGTTTCGGGGCTCAAGGTACCTTGATCTGACTTAGTGATGGCAACAGATGGCACGGAAGATATCTTCAAAATTGGAGCCACGGCACCAGCTTCAATCCTCCTTGATGCTGTTGATCAATTGGAGAGAAAGTCGCCGAAGGCTGATGACAATATCCAACTCATCCGTGCCCAGCTTCCCGAGGCAGTGGATGCCTGTATAAAAGCTGCAGGTCATGAGTTCTCTGCCCACTGGCAAAAGCAGTTGCTTAAGGCTGCTAGCTTTGGAAAGAGTGTACTGGAGCTCTATAGCTCAGACGAGTTTGTGGAAATGTGCGAAACGCTCAGGGTACTTAACGCTGTGAGGTTTTATGAAGTCGGTTTGACAATAACATATGAGCAGTATGAGATCCTGGGCGGTGGTCATGACGGGCCTGGCTAACTCGGATAGATTCATACGACTTACGCCAGAAAGATTAATACAAAGATTGGTCAACAGACAGCAGCACTTGCTGGCATTGAGAGTCTCGGAGTATCTGCGGTTACCGACCGATCGGATATATATCCATTGGGCTTGCATGAAAGTTCGAATGTCGGCAGATGATGAGGATACCATTTGCCGCATGGTAGTGGCGAAACTCACTGGAAAACGTGGTATATCCTTTGAAGAGATCGCGAGAACTGCGTACGATGAGGGCAGAGGAAGGCTTGCCACCCAGGTATGAGCCTACTTCAGTTATGTAATATGAATTCTAACTATATAAAAGCTATTAAACTATGAACCGCGGGCTGGTAGACAGGTTCCTCTTCTGCTCAACATGGAGGAGGATGAAATTGCTCTTGACAAGGCAATCGAAAGCGGAGACACCGATCTTGGTAAATATTGTCGCTGCTTCAGGTTTCACCGGATCTGACGGGAATAGTCTTTTTTGTCCTTCTCCACCTGAAGAAAAAGTTACCGCTGGCGAATTTCTTCCGGATGATCAACAACCGGCCTGTTGCATCATCACTGATTGAATCCTCGGCCAGGGAAACGGATCCAGAGCTCTTGAAGGACTTTTACTATCAAGACGATCGCAGGGCCGATGGTGCACATGTTATCCTCCGAGACAGCTTGGCGCAGAAGGACTTATCTCTAAAGATGGAGAAGCTGAAACTCGCCTCAAAGTTACTAGCCGATGCGAAAGAGCATGCGCTCGAGGCAAAGGCACTCGATGAATCGGCAAAACTCCTACACATGCAAGAGATTTTCGAGAAGGACTTGCAGCAGGAGAGATTTGTTGGCGACTCCATTAATGAGACTATATTCAAACTTATACGCATGGGATATTCTTCTCGGGCGAACAAAGTGAAATCGGAATTCAAAGTACCGGAGAAGCGGTTCTGGTGGCTCAAATTGCGGGCTTTGGTTGCGAAGAGGGATTGGGGAGAAATTGAGGAGTGGGGCAAAACTAAAAAGAGCCCGATTGGGTGGGAGGTATCGACTCTGTTTCCGGTTTATTTTACTCTGTTTTATTTCGGGAATCCCCTACTCACACCATTCTAGGCGTTCTTCAATGAATGCCTGGCTGCGGGCAACACCAAGGCGGCATCTATCTTCATACCCAAGTGTGCCAATCTACCTCCTGCGGATAGGATGGATATGTGGGTTCGCTGCGGTAATATGGTTAAGGCGGGCGAAGAGGCCTTCAGGGCTAAGGATGCTAATGCGCTGGAGCTGTTGAGGTCAAAGGCGGCTGGTGCGGCGGCCTTGGAGATTGATAGGCTCTTGAAGCAACTCCGTCCGAAATGATAACGGGGTGCTTTGTGGGTGGCGGCCGGGCGGATAGCTAGCTTAATGGTTGATATCCTCACATGCGTGAATCTCCTTTCCTTTCCCTTGCGATTAATGATTACTGTTTGCTAAAAACACACCATACAAGTTCACTCTCGTAATACACCCAACATCCATGGAACCCTGTAGGCTTCATCAAGGCGTAATGTTACCCATGCATCGCACCATAGCCTTTAACAACCACCGGGTATAGCGCTCCCCCAAACGGGCCTATTACAAAAGCCAGCGAAAGATAATTCCCAAGCAAGGACCAAAGAGTCTCCCCTTCCTCTCTCTCCACCTCAAGTCCTTTGCCCATCACTGGTTGGAGGCTCCGCCTCCGCCACCCCGGCCTCTCCCCC
>PYWC01000016.1:2361704-2382967 GCA_003182015.1 Tuber magnatum | reverse complement strand
GGGGGTGTTAAGCGGTCACTTTACTTGTACGGCTTGGATACTGTAGTCCAAACAAAAAGCGAACTGTGGTACAGTACAGGTGCTGCACGGCACCGGTATCGTAACCGGAGTACGGGTATTGGCTCTATTCCGGGATAGGTGGGGCTTTTTCCTTCCTTCCGTAGATTGTTCCTGCACTCGAGCAAACATTTCACTCACCCGTGGGGAATGCTTTTCCTCTCAATTTTAATAATGGTCACCATCTCAACATCCGCGATCAAAGAGAAGAGAAGAAAAAAAGTAACTATTACCGACACTACCATAAACCCGGGGGACCGTATGTACTATACCTACATTGTCGGGTAACATATCTGATCGTTTGGTCGTGTTTTTTTTCTTTCTTTCTTCACCAGAATTGATGTTTTTCATAGGTTTATAACGCAACCGGAAGTTATACATCTATAGCTATCTTCGCTCTGTGAAACATCGGGCTATTGTGACGGGCATATCGGGATTTAGGGAGAATAGCTGCACTTTCAGAGCCTGTCAAAACAAGTGCGGTAAATTGTCTTAGCTTACCTCTGACTGAGCAGCCACATAAGATCCCGGGTGCTTAAACCAAATTTCCAAGCCCGCACACAAGTTTTTCCATGGCAGGGGGTTCATAGGTTCTTTCTTCAATGGTGTGGGTAGTACCAGTAGAGCTTTGATCCCTATGCCAGTATTTTCAGCTCCTCAAACGTATACTGTACGAGTAATATGGTGGCAATCCATGAGGGGTTAATTGGGTGGATTCGGGTCGCCCACGTTCTTCCGCATTGTGGGGGTCCAATGGGTAGCCATTGGGTTATGTCAGAGAACTGCCATACCGGTGCTCGAGCACATACCGGTACTCAGGTAGACTACCGTACTCGAGAACCGTACCGCCTCCCCATGCAACTATCATACCAGATCGGATTATGGTGTTGCCGGCTCAATCGCTTTCAGCTTCACTTTTACCAACGCAATTGAACCCCATGCAACGCCTGAGCTAAGATCCGCCTCGCCATCCCTGTTTCAAGCGTGAATCCGGGCGGTGGCTGTATTCCTTCTTCCCCTTCTTTTTTCTTTTCTTTTCTTTTCTTTTCTTTTCTTTTTTTCCTCCTTCCTTTCCCTCTGCGGTGCGGGTGTTCATACTCGAGTGGATCATAGATGCCATACCGCAGAATTTCCACTGGTGGGAGGGGTTCGATCGATCCTCTGTACTCGAGTAATGGAGTGGGATGATGCTGGTACTGTAACTTACTCGAACACAGTCGGAACAAGCGGGTTACAAGATCGTTACACTGCGCATGCGAGTGAGGGAAAGTGATGCTGGGGCAATCGGGGCCGGGATCTACTGTGTTCTACGGTACAGCACCAGCACCGGGCTACACTACTACTACCGGTAGCGGGGTTGGTGGTAAATTTGGGTTCAATATTTTGAGGAAAATCCTCTCCGGTCCTTCCCCCGATGTCCGCATCGGTACCTCTCAGGAGACGGGGGGTGGGGGAAGAGGTGAAGAAAAGGGACAAGGACTGGTATTCGACAGGAGGGGACGGACCCTCACGAATACGGAATTGAGGCATTGGGAAGTGATTTCCCCCCCTCGAAGCCCATGCCACAATTCCAACTATTGTGCATATATTATCCCTCGTATGGAAGGCATTCACTCGAGTATTTTCGTGCGAGTCTGATGAAGCGGTGATGAGATGGTTTAGAATTCACGTAAGAAATAATACTCTTGGAGGGAATTGGTGAGGAGGTGTAGGCATTCCCAATGGTGGTTGGGGGGGGTGGCAGTCCGGCGGTCAAAGGGCCCCCAATCCGTTGAATTATTACCAGTATGGCGTGGTACTGTACAGTGATATCTTACCCGTAATAGACTATGATATTATAATAAGCACTCGAGTATATATGATATCGCTTCCGCTTCCACAAGCCCTAGCAGATTCGGTTACCTTCGCTTGAAACTTTTTCTTCTTTCTTCTTCGCACCTCGTCCTGACATTGCAAAAGAAAAAATTTGTCCACGTTCATCCCATTTTGGAGAGTGGTATCATACGTAAGGTATGATAGTTTATATCCAACGCCGAATCCTCCTCCTCCCTCTTGTTCTTTCCTCTCCTTTCCCCTCTTTTTTATCCCTCTCTTGTTCAGGGTTTGGTATATTCCCTTCTCAGCACTATTCTTTTTTTCATTCTTTTTTTTCATCACGATTCCAATATCCGGGGTCCTTCCTCACCTTCCTGTCATACAAAAGCTTATCTAAACAGACCCCTCCATTGAGGCTCTTTTTCCTCCCCCCCTCCATCCCCGCTGCCACTACCGCCGCCATCACATACCCCCTCTTCCCTGAAAATCCCGTCTCGGGGAGGGGTTTCGCTCTTTTTAAAAAAAAACTCGGACCGGACGACCCCGTATCTTCCTCTCCACTTCCTCCTTCAGAAGAAGTAAAGCAACAGCGAAAACAGATTAGCAATGACAAGATCTGAAGACGATCAGGCTAGGGCTGCGGTTGTGCCTTTCCCACCCGTAGCGGCCCAGTTTGTCGGGCGAGATGGCGAAATATTAGGGCATGAACGTCTCATGACCCTGGAATTGGAGGATGGCAGTGCCTACCAGGGGTACTCTTTCGGGGCCGAGAAGAGTATTTCTGGGGAATTGGTCTTCCAGACTGGTATCCATCTTGCTCCTTTTTGAAATTGAGGCTCCCACCGTCATGGAATCTGATTTGAGTTGTCTTAGGCATGGTGGGTTACCCAGAGTCTGTAACGGACCCTTCGTATCGTGGACAGATATTGGTTATAACATTCCCCTTAGTGGGAAACTATGGTATGCCATGGAATCCCCCCGCAGGTGGCTCGTGGCACTAAATTGATAACTACTAGGTGTTCCGGACCGGAAGGTACAGGATGAGCTGCTCGGCTCTCTTCCGTCGTACTTCGAGTCGAGGGAGATTCACATTGCCGGATTGATCACGGCTTCGTATTCGGGAGAGGACTACAGCCATTACCTAGCAAAGAGCTCTCTGGGAACATGGCTCAAGGAACAGGGGGTCCCGGCCATCTACGGTGTCGACACTCGAGCGCTCACCAAGAAGATTCGGACGCAGGGGAGCATGCTTGGAAAGCTGTTGCTACAGAAGTCCAGCAGTGTTGGGAGGATGTTGTCGAACGGTCTTGGATCCTTAATTGGGGTCAAGTCTCCCATAGACCACGATTGGAGGCAGGATTTCGAATCCCAGGGATGGGTAGACCCTAATGCCAAAAATCTTGTGGCTGAAGGCTAGTGACGATCCTTTCGGCTCCTGGGCAATTGCCGTCTGACCTGAGTTGAACAGTGTCCATCCGGAAACCCCAGATATTTTCGCCTCCAGCGGACAGGGTTCTCAAGAGGCCGGACGGGAAGCCGATTCGGATAGTCTGTGTCGATGTCGGTATGAAATTCAATCAGCTCAGGTGCTTCCTCTCTCGCGGTGTCGAGGTAAAGGTTGTGCCGTGGGACTACGATTTTCTAAAGGAGGGGGGAAACTATGACGGTCTGTTTATCAGTAATGGGCCCGGCGACCCAGCCACCCTAAACACTACCGTGGACAGACTTCGAACAGCGATTGAAGCTATTAAGACCCCGATCTTCGGTATCTGTCTAGGACACCAACTTCTCGCCCGAGCGGCCGGCGCAGAGACTACTAAGATGAAGTTTGGTAACCGTGGGCATAACATCCCGTGCACCAATTTGCGCTCCGGGAGATGCTACATCACCTCCCAGAATCACGGTTTCGCGGTAAACGCTAAGAGTCTGAAGGATGGTTGGCGGGAACTATTTGTTAATGCCAACGATGGCTCGAACGAGGGTATCTGGCATACACAGAAACCGCTTTTCAGTGTTCAATTCCACCCTGAGAGCACACCCGGGCCCAAGGATACCGAGTGGCTTTTTGATGTCTTCATAAGTGCTATTCAGAAGACTCAAGGCCCTAACGGAAAAGCTGCATTGAGTCAGCCAGTTGAGATTCCCGGTGGGCTCATTGAGGATAACGAGAAGGCAAACCCGAAGGCCAAGGTCAAGAAGGTGTTGGTATTGGGAAGTGGAGGTCTCAGTATCGGACAAGCTGGGGAGTTTGATTACTCTGGGAGCCAGGTGAGTGCGCTGTTTTCGATGGCCCTCTGATAGAGGCTAATAGCACTGCGTTGATTAGGCTATCAAAGCCCTTAAAGGGGAGGGCATCTACACTATCCTTATTAACCCTAATATCGCAACGATCCAGACCTCGAAGGGTTTGGCAGACAAGGTATATTTTTTGCCGGTGACTGCTGAGTTCGTCCGAAAGGTCATCCAGTATGAGCGCCCAGACTCCATCTATGTTACTTTCGGCGGCCAAACTGCTCTTCAAGTTGGTATCCAGCTGAAGGATGAGTTTGAAGGACTAGGTGTGAAGGTATTGGGTACACCTATCGAGACCATCATCACAACCGAGGACCGAGAGCTTTTTGCCCGAGCAATGGAAGAGATTGGGGAAAGGTGTGCTAAATCCGCCTCTGCATCCTCCGTTGAGGAGGCCATGACTGTAGTGAAGGATATTGGATTCCCTGTCATTGTCCGTGCCGCTTATGCTCTTGGTGGGTTAGGCAGCGGTTTTGCCTACGATGAGGATCAGCTCCGGGACCTGTGCAACAAGGCTTTTGCTGCTAGCCCGCAGGTTTTGATTGAGAAGAGTATGAAGGGATGGAAGGAGATTGAGTACGAAGTTGTCCGAGATTGCCGTGACAATTGTATCACCGTGTGTAATATGGAGGTGGGGCATCCCCTTTGTGAGGTGCGGTTTTACAAAGTTGGAAGTGAGTGCTCATACTGCTTATGTAGAACTTCGATCCCCTTGGTATCCATACTGGTGACTCGATTGTCGTTGCCCCCTCTCAGACTCTTTCCGATGAGGATTATAATATGCTTCGAACGACGGCGGTAAACGTCATTCGTCACTTGGGGGTTGTCGGAGAATGCAATATTCAGTACGCCCTGAATCCATTCTCGAAGGAATATTGCATTATCGAAGTAAATGCTCGACTATCTAGATCCTCAGCATTAGCATCGAAGGCCACTGGTTACCCCCTCGCGTTCATTGCGGCAAAGCTGGGTCTTGGAATTCCTTTGAATGAAATCTCAAACTCTGTCACGAAGGTCACTTGCGCTTGCTTCGAGCCTTCCCTTGATTATGTGGTCGTAAAGATCCCTCGTTGGGACCTGAAGAAGTTCACTCGTGTATCGACTCTTCTTAGCTCCTCCATGAAGAGTGTTGGAGAAGTTATGAGTATTGGTCGAACGTTCGAGGAAGCGATCCAGAAGGCAATCCGCGCCATTGACTACCACAACCTTGGCTTCAATCAAACAAAAGCATTGATGAGTATTGATCAGGAGCTGCAGACCCCTTCCGACCAGAGATTGTTTGCGATTGCCAACGCTATGCACTCTGGGTATACCATCGAGAGGATCTGGGAGCTCACCCAGATTGACAAGTGGTTCTTAAATAAACTCATGGGGCTTACCAATTTCGGGAAATTGATGTGCAAGTACAACGCCTCCAGCATTCCTACCCCCCTCTTCAGGCAGGCGAAGCAGTTGGGGTTCTCTGATAGGCAATTAGCAGAGTTTTGGGGCTCTAATGAGGTTGCTGTGGGGAGATTGAGGGCTGAGGAGGGGATTATGCCCACTGTAAAGCAGATTGATACGGGTAGGTTACTTGGGAAATCCTCCGCCAGGGGTTATATTGATTTGACTTAGTTGCGGCCGAATTTCCTGCCTTCACCAACTATCTTTACCTCACCTACAACGGTGTTGAGCATGATGTGGGATTCGAGGATAAAGGTGTCATGGTCCTTGGATCTGGCGTTTACAGAATTGGATCTTCTGTCGAGTTCGACTGGTGTGCAGTCCGTGCGGTTAGGACACTCCGTGAGAAGGGGATCAAGACTATCATGGTCAACTACAACCCGGAGACCGTCAGCACCGATTATGATGAAGCCGACAAACTCTTCTTCGAGAACATCAACTTGGAGACAATTCTCGACATTTACCAGCTTGAACAATCCAGCGGTGTGATCATCGCCATGGGTGGCCAGACACCAAACAATATTGCTCTCCCTCTTCACCGCCTAAACGTCAAGATCCTAGGAACATCACCGGAAATGATCGATACCGCGGAAAACCGGTACAAATTTTCCCGTCTACTTGATAGAATCGAGGTCGATCAGCCAGCGTGGAAGGAGTTGACGAGCATTGAAGAAGCTGAAGAGTTCTGCGACAAAGTCACTTATCCTGTCCTGGTCCGCCCCTCCTATGTCCTTTCGGGTGCCGCCATGAATACTGTCTACTCCAAGGATGATCTTGCCTCCTATCTCAGACAAGCAGCCGACGTTTCCCGAGAGCATCCTGTTGTCATCACTAAATATATTGAGAACGCAAAGGAGATCGAGATGGATGCAGTAGCTAAGGATGGTAAAATGTTGATGCACTTTATCTCTGAACACGTCGAGAATGCTGGCGTCCACTCCGGCGATGCTACGCTCATCCTTCCCCCTCAAGATTTGGATCCCGAGACTGTGCGCAGAATCGAAGAGGCTACCGGGAAGATCGGAAATGCCCTCAACGTCACTGGTCCGTTCAACATTCAATTCATCGCTAAGGATAACGAGATTAAGGTGATTGAGTGCAATGTACGCGCTTCCCGCTCGTTCCCATTCGTATCGAAAGTTATGGGCGTCGATCTTATCGAGATGGCTACAAAAGCAATTTTGGGCATCCCAGTTGATGCTTACCCTAAAATCGATATTCCCAAGGACTATGTTGGAATTAAGGTTCCCCATTTCAGTTTCTCTCGCTTGTCTGGAGCCGATCCTGTTCTTGGCGTTGAAATGGCGTCTACTGGAGAGGTTGCTTGCTTTGGCCGTGACAAATCTGAGGCCTATATCAAGGCTCTTATGTCCACTGGTTTCCGTCTCCCTAAGAAAAACGTTCTGCTATCCATTGGTTCTTTTAAGGAGAAGATGGAAATGCTCCCTTCGGTGAAGAAGCTCCACCAATTGGGCTACAAACTCTTCGCAACGGCTGGTACTGCAGATTTTATCCAAGAGCACGGGATACCTGTACAATACCTTGAGGTTTTGGGCGAGCAAGATGAGACTAACGGGCAGAAAACCGAGTACTCTCTCACTCAGCATTTGGCAAACAATCTAATCGACCTTTACATCAATCTGCCTTCCAATAACCGATTCCGCAGGCCCGCTTCCTACATGTCTCGGGGCTATCAGACCAGACGTATGGCCGTTGACTACCATACTCCATTGGTCACCAACGTTAAGAACGCAAAGCTTTTGGTTGAAGCACTCTCACGCAATCACAAGTTGGAAATTGATCGCCTTGATTACCAGACAAGCCACCGCACCATCACTCTTCCGGGGCTTATAAACATTGCCGCTTTCGTTCCTGGTTTGGCTAAGGAGGGGAGCAAGGACTTCGAGCTGGTCACTCATGAATCCGTTGCCTCTGGTTTCTCCATGATCCGCGTTCTACCACTGGGCGTCGAGGGCTGTCTCACAGGTTCTGAGGCTCTTGAGGCGGCATTAGCTAATAGCAAATTGGCACACTGTGATTTCAACTACTCTGTGGCAGCAACCTCCACCAATTCGCAACAATTGAGCCCTCTCACCTCTCGCGTGGGATCGCTCTTCATACCCTTCAACCACCTTTCCGGAAATATCAATAAGGTGGCTACGGTGACCTCCCACTTTGGGGTATGGCCGGCGCTTAAACCTATCATGACTGACGCAAAAACTACGGATCTGGCTTCGATACTCCTGCTTGCGAGTCTACACAACCGTAACGTGCACGTCACCAGCGTCACCACTAAGGACGACATCAAGTTGATCGCGTTGAGCAAGGAGAAGGGACTAAAGGTCACTTGCGATGTTGCTGTTTATGCACTATTCCTATCTCAGAACGACTATCCCACTTGCCCCGCTCTTCCAACCACCGCAGACCAGAAGGCTCTCTGGGACAATCTCACCATTATCGACTGTTTCTCTGTCGGTAGTTTGCCCTTCCAGCTTGCTCATGACATGGGACAGGATGTCAACGCAGCCTTCGGTATCGCAGACACACTTCCACTATTGATCACCGCTGTTTCTAACGGGCGATTGACAATCGATGACCTTAAGATCAGACTGCACGATAATCCTAAGACTATCTTCGATCTTCACGACCAACCAACTTGCTCCGTTGAGATCGAGATGGATAGACCCTATAAGGTACAACTGAGCGATGCCTGGTCTCCTCTGGTTGGCCGCACTCTTAAGGGGGCCGTCCAGAGAGTCATTTTTAAGGGCAAGACTGTCGCCTTGGATGGATATATTAGTAGCGATGGGTCCTACGGCACTGCCGCCTCCGTTGCCAATCCCGTCGCTGTAAGTTCGGTGACATCCCCCCAATTGCGACCTGAGAGTTCGCATGGCCGTCAGAACCTTTTGAGTCCAAGGCTGGTTGGCCGTACTCTGTCATCAGCCCTAGATTCTCTACCTGCTCTCCAAACCCCATCAAGCCTTCCCGCCAACTATTCTGAGACACCGTCACATCTTCAGCTATCCTCACCAATGATCTCGGCATCACTTTCAGAGCTACTTTCTCGCGACTCCATGTTCAAGCGTCGCCACATCTTATCGGTCAATCAGTTTAGCCGTGCGGACCTGCATCACCTCTTCACGATTGCACAAGAGATGAGACTCGCGGTGGAGAGATGGGGCGTGATTGACCTTCTCCGGGGAAGACTGCTGTGCACAATGTTCTTCGAGCCGTCTACCAGGACCTCAGCATCGTTCGATGCAGCAATGCAGCGTTTGGGTGGAAGGACCGTGGCTATCTCTGCTGCTCACTCGAGCTTGAAGAAGGGAGAAATCCTCAAGGACACAATACGAACTTTGGCCTGCTATGGGGACGCTGTAGTCCTGAGACATCCCGCGGAAGATAGTGCTTCTGAGGCAGCAAGATTCTCGCCAGTCCCCATCATCAACGGAGGTATGGTTACGTTAATCACTCTAATCGCTTCAATGGTACTAACTACTAAATAGGAAACGGAAGTCTCGAACACCCAACTCAAGCAATCCTTGATTTGTTCACTATCCGTGAGGAGCTGGGAACTGTCAATGGGCTGACCATCACGTTTGTTGGCGATCTCAAATTCGGCCGCACGGTTCACTCCCTCGCCAGGCTATTGCAGCACTACCACGTTCGCGTCAACTTTGCCTCCCCCTTGCAGCTCTCAATGCCTACCGCTGTCCGTGATTCTCTCAAGAAGGCTGGAATGGAGGTGAAAGAGTACCATGAACTCACACCGGACCTTGTTGCCAGCTCAGACGTACTTTATTGCACTCGTGTCCAGAAGGAGAGATTCGTGGATTTGAACGAGTTTGAAAAGTTGAAGGATAGCTTCATCATCGACCACTCGGTTCTAAAGGATGCGAAAAGTCACATGGTTGTCATGCATCCATTGCCTAGGAATGCCGAGATTAGCGAGGAGGTGGACTACGACCAAAGGGCAGCATACTTTAGACAGGTATGGATAGCTCACTCTCCCCAATTCTAGTTGCATGACGCTGACGGAGTGCTAGATGAGATATGGACTTTACTGTAGGATGGCTTTGCTAGCTTTGGTTCTCGCTTGATTTCTCCCGGGTTGCTGTTTATGAATTTCGATGCTGGTTAGTCGATGAGGTCTCTAAAAGTGCATCTTTCTTTCTTTCTTTCTCCTTTGTTACCGTTAGGCGTTTGTAGGATAATGATACCTTATCACATCAACAATTATGCATTTGGGGAGAGCATTCCTCTCGCGCTTCTAGACATCTCTCGAACAAATGAAATCCTAAAAAAATGGCGATAGATAGACTGATAAAGTATTCAAGCAAGCTTCACACAGCCGTCATAAAAGTTCTCAGGATGATACTTACACAAAGAACAAAAAGAGCAACAAAAAAGCAGTCTCAAAAGCAAATCATCGACTTGGGGGCCGGAAAGAATGCCCAACTCCAAGACACCATTTATTCCAGTCCTCCACTAATCCATCAAACCCGTAGCATAGCCTCAGCAGCCGCACCACATCGAATCCCGACACCGACGGCCTAGACAGGACCAGCCTGGACTAAACACCACCACCTATGATACCCGTCGTCAACCCAGCCCATCACGGCGTAGGGGAAGTACATTCGGGGAAGGGAACAAACCGGACCGTTCACACCCCCCAAGCGCAAACCCACCCTCATTGTTCGTGCGGCCCTTCTCCTCCGCTCGCGGCTTTGCGTTCATATTTACCGCGAGTAGGCCTGCACCGGCTAAGACTAGGAACGTTGCTAGGGTGTTTTTGGTCCTAGAAGGGAGAGGAGGAGAGGCTGGAGTTAGTCCAACCCGAGAATGTGAAGGGTGAAAGAGCGGGGAGGCTGGAGGGGGGCGCAAACGTGAACAGCCTGGTGGGCATGATTATCTTCGTTATTACAGTATTATACGAGTACAGTATGATAGACGTAGCAGTATAAATCCGATGACAGCGTATAATACGTACCGACAGTGCTGGACTGCACTGCTACCGCCACCAGAGGAAGAGTGGAAAAGTATCGACCGGAAAAGAAATAAAGTTCCAGTGGCGTCTTTATAGACCCTACTCGAGTACTGTATCATATCCTTTTCCCCCACAACCTCGGAATCTCACCAGATGTGCAGTACAGTACAGTACCGCACGGCATCATACCGTATCGTATTATCGCTTCGTGCTCACACACCACACACACCACACGCGATACACCGTCCGAATCCGGTCTAGTCTAATATTGGACCGCGGGATACATGCTGCCGTAGACTACGGTAACTTACCGTATCATGGGTGGTATCATAGCGGTAGGCTGGCTGGCTGGTTCGCATGTGACACTCATGATAAGTGATTGGAGGGAACAAGGAAACGTTACCCGGCCCTTTCCGTGCCCTATCGGTCGGAGAATTTTGGAGGATACCGGTACATTTATTCAGACTACCGGTAACTTATCGTCCTGTAACAGTACGGTGCAAAGTGCCTAAAGGTGGGTCCTCCGGTGAAACAGGAATTCCGTGGCAACCGATCGGAGTTGAGCCCGGAGTTGAGTCCGGAAGTGCCAAGACAACCTAAAGGATGGGAAATGATACAAGTACGGGCAATTGCAGGGAGATGAATAAAGCAGAAATCAACAAAATATTGTATTTGAAGAAGAGAGATTTCTAAATAGAGCCTTACGCTGTAGATACACGACGATGGCTTTTATATACAACATCTGTAAACTCTGAAGTTCCATACTGTAATCCTGCATAGTAGGCATCTAGTATGCGAGTACTCTTCCACCAGTATTTAAGGAGTAAGAGTGTAGGTATTTCCTGCAAAGCTTTTGGAACTGTTTTGATTAGTGAAGGCCAGTTATATTGACAATTTGTTGACAATTGTTGGTAAATTGTTGGTGCAGGTTCTGGTATGTTTCAAAGCTTTGCTAGATTTGTTCTGCTTTTTACTTCATCCATTATCACGCTATTTTACTCTTCCAACCTCTACAGTATTTTTCAGCATAGCACTGTGTACATTCTGTCCCTTGTTTCACTCTCACTAAAATTTTTACTTTTTGTCTTCTATCTCCTCTTGCCTATGGTACTTAATTAAAAAAAAAATGCTAGGACTCATTTGTTCTCTTTAGAAATGGCTTTATCTCAGTGCTAACCTTTCTCTAAATTTCTGTGTTGTGGTTGACTAGATACAAATCGCGTTTGGCCTGTTTTGAGGACCCGGTTTGAGCCCATTTGCACTGTACGAGTAATTTACTCGGGCACTTTGCTTCGGTTTGCTCCGTGACTCGCGGAGAGGGAAAGGGGAGGCAGGAGCAGGTCCTTTTGATATTCAGGGTACTGTACCGTACTGTAATCGAGTACAATGTTTCCCTACATGGCGAGCGCTCACTATTTATCGGCTGGTCTTTATCGGGTTGCGTGGTATTAAACAGTACCGGTAGCTCAAAGAATTTTGTAAGGCGGTGTTCGTTGTGTCGGGTGCTCCCTATGTAGGGAAATATTGTACGAGTGGACTGCAAGTACTGTACTGTGTGATACCGGTATGGTGCTTGCATCTCGTACGATAGAAAAATCCTGCCCAAATCCTGCACCGTATGATATCATGAGGTGCCCGCAGAGTCTGGTTGCCGTACTTGTAACCCCCCTTGCTGAAGGTGCGCACATCATTACTCGAGTACTGTACAAACCCCGATCCTCCCTCCTTCTGCACCCCGCCATCCGTGATTGACCCATCGTTAGCCAATTCTGGGCAAGCACCACCTCACCAGCTCCTACATTTCCCGATAGAGCCACCATCATATATCACCCCCCCCCCCNCAAGTGTGTGTACCGGCGGCACGAGGGTGGGTTACTTGCTGGGGAGGAGAGGAGGGGTGTCGAGCTGAGAAAAAAATCCTGGACTCGAGTACCTGTCCTGTCGAGACGTTTGTGAAATGGACCGAGCTTGCAAGGAGGCGCAAGGGACGTGCACTGTATCATATAAGAGCCCAAAAAGGATTTAGCTAGCATAAACGGGAACACAACAAGGATAATTTATTTTACATTATAATAACAGAACTAAGGAAAACACTAAATTAAAAATTAAAAAAAATTAAACAATAAAAATTAAAATTATTTCCTCCATGATCCTCAATACAAGCTCTCATCCATTTTGACATGGAGTCAATATAGTTATTGATTCTCTCCTGTAGATAGTTATTCTGAGCCTAAAATCATATTAAACAAAAGGGTAAAAGTAATAAAATATAAAAATTTATTTACCTCTTTAAGAACTACATAAATCTGTCATGCAGTTATTTGTGCCCCAATTTTCTCATAGAATATCCTTGAGTTCCATTCAAATAGTTTTAATCAGATTTAAATCGAGGGAGTTAACAGGTCAAATGAGTTTAGTAAAACCCTACTATTTATAAGGGATATCATAATAATGGTAGATATATGTTGAAGCAGAATCCTTTATTATTAGAAGATTCCTCTCTGGAAACTCAGTTTTTACCTAACTGGTAAAAGGATAAAGGAGAGGGTTAAGAATTTGTTCACAGTAAATATACCAGTTGATCTCTCCTCTATGATCAACCTTTTAAGTCTTTAACTCTGACTTAGGAAATGGGATTTCTAATCCCATAGAGCTGGCTTTAGCATTTGTGGCCAGCTCAAATTCATACTCTTTCTGAAGAGCTACAAGTACCTCTTTTTGCTGATTGGCTATCTCATATAGTTTAGTATATATATAATAGGGGAGTTCATAACCTTGTAAATATTTAATAATTTATTAGCAGTAAATATTATATATATAGGTACTGATATGTAAAAATTGTCCTTACCCCTAATGCAACAAATCAGTCTTAATATATATAATACATCTTGAGTCTAGAGGGTATAATCTGGAAGGTGTAACCAGTATGGGTACTATATTATATTTTATGTTTGATTTCATAGTATCATTTAATACTTGTATTGTTTCATATAGTATCACTTAATATACACAATATTTTATGTTTGATTTCACGGTATCACTTGATACTTGAATTGTTTTATATAGTATTGCTTGATATATACAAGGTTTTATGAAATCACTCATACTTGTTATAAGCAATAAAGTTGTATTTAAAGACCACTGATTTTCATGATAGAAACAGCAGACTTCAACTAACAGTATTTCTGAATATTCTTAGTTGAACAGTTACTTCTTGATTCTCTACTATACCTTCTCGGAGCCTTCTTGAGTAAGTAGTATTTATCTCTTGTTGATCAAGTGACTATCTACTCCTATCATATTGAAACGTGGCTAGCACTCCAGTATAAAGATGTTACAGAAGGTCTCAAAATATATTCGTCATGAGAATTGAACCCTTTATTGGTTCTTGAATGTAAAATCTGCAATTATCTATTTTTATTTTTATTATATAGTTGAATAGCTTATCTCTCAACCTACCGGAAATATATTTATAAATTCTTTGTACAAGGAGAATTAAATGTTAAAATGAGTTTTTGTGATTTATATGAAAATTATCCTAAATGCAATAAAATCTTTGAACTAATATTGGTAGTATCTGATACAATATATTTTATTATTGGAATGGGTTAAGTGATAGTTGGTAGAGGTCAAGGCTGTCTACCTGGTTTTAAGACTAAAAGGAGAAAGAAAATAATTTTGTATTATTAAACTTATCAATAGCCAGCCTGAGCTCACTTATGTTTTACTTCTATCATGTTATAATTCATAAAATTAAATAAGTATTTTGTTATTTTTTTCATCATAGCTGTATAGAGAAAGTAATTTTAATACTGGCTATATTACTTGAAAATTTCGTTCTGCTAGTGTTGGATTGATATGTTATAAATAGTGAGAGGAGTGAAAGATTAGCTACATCATGGAAGACTCAAAACACAATGTTGGGAAGACTCAGTTAGGCTTACCAGTAAGACAGGTTAGTTAGGCTTTCATATTATGACTTATAGTTGGGACCATGGGGTCAAGCTCAACTCACGGTTGTAAGTAGTTGTGTAACCGGTACAGGTACTAGGTTAGGTTTTATGTTTAGTTTCACAGTATCATTTGATACTTGTATTGTTTCGTGTGCTATCAGTTGATACACACAATGTTTTATGTTTGGTTTCACAGTATCGTTTGATACTTGTATTGTTTCGTGTGCTATCAGTTGATACACACAATGTTTTATGTTTGGTTTCATAGTATTGTTTGATACTTGTATTGTTTCATGTTCTATCAGTTGATACATACAATGTTTTATGTTTGGTTTCACAGTATCATGTGATACTTGTATTGTTTTATGTGCTATCAGTTGATACACACAAGATTTTAGAATATCGCTCATACTGGAGATAAGTGATATGCTGTATTTAAAGACCGCTAATTTCCATGATGGAAATAGCAGACTTCGACAGACAGTATTCTGAATATACTTAGTTGAACGGTTACTTCTCTGATCTCCTATTACACCCCCTCGAAGCCTCCTTTAGTAAGCCGTGCTCGCTTCTGGTTGATTCAGAAGCCATCTACTCCTATTGTACTACTATGTGACTAGGGTCCGGCCTGAACACGTTACAAGTTGGTATATTATAATTGGTTCATGTGCTTGAATGACTCGCAGTCGCAAGTCACATGATGTAATAACTTTTGTACATGACTCGAATACTGAGTCATGGGTCTCACACATGTGATGCGGTTAACACACATGACTATAGTAGTTGACCGATAGGTATAAGTCACAAGGTTAGGGTTGACATAAAGAGTGAGTATAAAAGAGGTGGCTAAAACCCAGGAAGATGAGCTCTTTACACATCATTTTTGTACCCCCCTACCTATAACTTTACTACTTTACTACTTGCTTTTATAGCTGCATTGTCTATATACTCTCATGAACGAGTCATTAGATAGTAGTCTTGGGTACTTAGCTATCCAACTTTGAAGAAGAAGTTGAAGTCTTGTATATTCAAGACTAAGGTATTATCACCTGTGTGAGAGAAGTGCTGACTAGTAGGAATTGTTACATAGTATTAGAAAACTTTCCTATAAAATTACTTTTGTAAATCTATCGAAATTGTGGTAGTTGCTATACAAACCTCTAAAAGCAACAACACAAAATCAGGTTTAAGGTGTCAGACCAATTTTCCTATATTGATATCCATATATTAGAAATAAATTAAATAAACAATCAAATTGTAACAAGTTTTAATTTTAATATTATGAAATATTAAATAATTGAAATTAGACTTGTACATACCAGCTTTTCTCTGGAGGATTGTGTTCCAAAATATTACCATTGCCTCTTGAGCAAACTTTCTATTAACATTTTGTAGCTAATAGGCCTCTTCTACTTGGCAAGGTACCCTACAAGCTCTCTGGGATTGCAGATTTCCCACTTCAAAATAGGATTCATTAGTGAAGATGATATTCCTCTAGCTATAATATTGATATTAGTAACAACAAGAAAGTCTCTTTTCCTTTTATGTTGGACTAAAGGTTGGTTTTTAAACTAGTTTTTGATAATAGATTTTGTTTTCATGTAGTACTTTTGAAATTGTTTATTAGCTTACACTAAGCTCAGCCTTTTTTAGAAGATAAATAATTATTATTAGTTACATTTTTGATATTCAATTAAAAAAAACCCCCCGCCACCAGCTTCTGCTAACTATGTAAAGATTATATAGCAATAGTCTTTATCTTGCAAAGTCATCTCTACTAAGTGATCCTTTTGTGCCTGTATAATAGTGTAACAATTCCTACTGGTCAGTACTTCTCTCACACAGACGACGATATTTTAGCCTTAAACGTTCGAGACTAGACTTCTTTTTCTAAGTCGGATAGCTAAGCACCCAAGGCTCATATCTGATAAGTTATTTATAAGAGTTTGTGCACAATGTAGCCACTTAGGCGAAGAGTTGAGTAGTAAAATTATAGTGAAGAAGATACCAAGATAATAGCGTGAAAAGCTCAACCTCCTGGGTCATAGTGACCCTTTTTATACTCGCTCTTCATGTCAACCTTAACCCTGTGACTCATACCCATGAGTCACCTGTCATAGGCATATGTGCTAATTGTATCACATGTGTGAGACCTATGACTTGTTATCTGAGTCATATGCTAAAGTCATTATATCATGCCTGTTACACATAAGATGAACTGGCATAGCGTAATGGGCATGTCACATGATCATTAGCAAAAGGTCACGTCTTTGATCTTAGGGTCTGTCGGAGTAGTTGGAAAAGAAGTTAATTTCTACTAATACGACAGCGGCATAAAACTATTATTTATGCCACTACCGAAGGTCACCGACCGCGGGGGTTTTTGCTAAGTCTTCAAGGGAGGACTCTCGGCTATGCTCACAAGGTCGAATAAACTAAATCAGTCTGCTGGTTGTGAAGATAAACACATGCAAAGATCTCTCAGCTGTGCCAACAGGTGGATGCCAATTGGGGGGAGGTCGGCTACTCCGATAGGAGTCCCCAGCTGTCATGCAGGCAGTAAGACCAAATTTCAAGTCAGTTGGTGGAGGAATATGGATGAAAATGCTGATGAGAGGATGACGCCCAAGAGAGGATCGTTCACCCACACCCAGAGGCATATTAAGCTGGAGCTGGATGAAGGCATACTGCATGGAAAGTTAACCCAGAGCGTAAAGAGGCATAAATGCCATTGGTGCAGTAAGGAAGGAGTGTACCTCCTACAGGTTAACGCAGATGGATGGAAAATCCACCTGCATTGATAAGTCTGTTGTCAGAGCTAATGACCTCGTATGCAAAGATAGAACCAGTAGCTGCCTGCCATGGTGAAAGGGTTTGAGTAACTATGAATAGAGCGAACACTGCAATGAGAAGGATGGAACACCCTTCCCGCTGTTTGAAGGAATCAGAGTCAAGCGGGGTAAAGGTTTTCAGGATCTAGGAAGTTCGCACAGAGAAAAGTGGGAGGAATGGATAGGCCACAAACACCCAGACGTGGAATATAAATATCGAGATGCCTCCCACGCTTTACAGACAACATCAGCGACAGAGAAGAGATCTTATCAATATATTTGTGATACAATAAACTTCTAAATTTACTTCTATCTTGACATTTCAAGCGAACCTTTCTAGCAATCGCTTTGTCACATATCGGGCCGTAGTACAGTCTCACTTGTTCTTAGAGTTGGCTACTACCTAATAGTGCCACTCACAACTACAAGTCATTCAAGCAAAGCAACCAATCATAACCAATCAACAACTCACAACTGTCAGTCATGCAAGACCCCATGACCCCAACCGTGAGTCATAGTGCCAAAGCCTAATTAGCCTGCCTTGCTTAGTTCTTCCAACATTCTGTTTTGAGTCTTCTATGACGTAAGAAATCTCCCACTTCTGTCACTGTTTGTGATATTAGCTCCCCTCTCCTGTCAGCCTGAGTCCCATCAGGCTATACCTATTGCATTAGGGCTCTCCCTAAGGCTTTCGCTTCGCTTCCCAACAACTCCTGGTATCTTCATTTGTGTTGCCAATTGTCTCTCAGTTCTGAGAGGGCAGTGTCCATGACTTCAATTGTTCTCTGCTGTGTTCCACCTCCCCGTTTTTCCTTGGGTATCAATAGTCATTTGTTGGTTGGTGATGACCCCTATGGTCTTGTCTAGCATTCTCCACAGGTTGTCAATCTGTCGGTATAGGCTATCAGGCTCTGATACCATTTCAATATTTTCCTTACTCCTTTCTCCCTCCTACCATGTCCCTATAGCTGCCCTGTGGGTTCTCCTTCCTTTGTGGCTACTCTTCAAGGTCTTTTCACTTCCAACCTTTTGGGGGCAATAATCCATGTCTACCTTTTTCTATTTTATGAGTTTTGCATTCATCTCGGTAGTATTGCTACCACCTTTTCTTTTTGTGAACTTTCTGTCTATTCTTGTAGGTTTTGGGGGCCTGTGGGAACCAACCTCCTCCTTGCTTGTTGCTTAGATGCACCCAGCACTCATCACCACAGTAGCCCATCCATGACATGGTATTGTGTTTTGCTATTTCCTTTGCCTCTCATTGTCTTGCATCCAACTCGGCTTCAGCAGGCTACTCGTAGCCCTTGCTAGTCGGGATAACATCATGAGAGAGACCGATTGTGGTGCCCTATCCATCTTGTGGCCTCAAGGAAGACACTTCTGTTTGTGTGATTTTGATGTTTGCCCACCCTGGGAATATGGAGATATCGTTGGTGGAAGCGATGGATTGCGAGTTCAGTATTTTCACAATTGGTTGGAGGGTACCACATTTGGTGGTGTTCTGAAGAGAAGCCTATCCACTTAACACAATATTGCAATCTTCTGTAGTAGAGTCTTGCGTCAATAGTCTTATCGAGTTCGTATTCGTCCTCTCTATCTATTTCAATACATGGAGGGGGAGGTTTTTCTTGTAAGGGAAGCCTGTTGTGTGAGTAAGATTCGAGAAGTGAGATACGGAAAGTGTTCTATATATGTAATGTGTTCACACCTAGGGTGCTAACCACAGTTCCAGTATGATAGTAATGGGTAGCCTGCTTGCTGGGCAAGAGGTGAGAGCTATATAGACTAAAGGAGGCTTCAAAATGGTGTAATAGGAGATCAAGAAGTAACCGTTCGAGCAAGCATATTAAAGATACTGTCAGTCGAAGTCTGCTGTTTCTATCGAGGAATCAGCAGTGTTTAAATACAAGTTCTCACTCATCTGCAGTATGAGCGATAACATAAACCATTCAAAGTATCAAGCGATGCCTTTGAAACATAACAAGTATCAAACGATACTATCAAATCAAACAGAAAACAATCAAAGTATCAAGCGATACCTTCAAAACATAGCAAGTATCAAACGATACTACAAAACAAAACATAAAACATAACCTAGTACCTGTACCAGTTACAGTATAGCTATCTGGAGTGGTAGGTTGAGCTTATAAGCACAATTCCTCACTTTTACCAAGATTTTGAATAGTACTGCTTTCTTGTATTTCAGTTTCTTTGATGGTCTCATGGTTTGTATATTTCATAGTAACAACCATGCTATATCTCCTGATTGGAAGTTTGGAGTGGGCTTTCTGTATTGATTATAGTTTTTATTATGTCACAGTTGTGCCGTGACCATTTCTGTTCACAGCATCTCATGAAGTGGCACCATATCGTTGGGTTTTGTTCTCTTGCATCTGGTCAAATAACCTATGGCCTTATATGTTACAAACAGTGATGGAGGTGAAAGGTTTCTTATGTCATGGAAGACTCAGAATAGAATATTGGAAGGGTGGAGTAAGGATAACCGGTATGGCTTACTGGCAAGGCAGATTGATTAGGTTATCGCACCATGACTCACATTACTATCATTGGCTCTCATAAGACTCACAGTTGTAAGTCATCAGTATGTTATGATTAGTTACGGTGTTTCGATAACCCACAATTGCGAGGTCACATGATGTAATGACTTTCGCACATGACTCAGTTAGTGAGTCATGGGTCTTACGTATATGATGCACCTAGCGCACATGACTATATCAGATAACTCAGGGGTAGGAGTTACAGGGCTAGGGTTGGCGTGAAGAACAAGTATAATAGAGGTTACTAGGACCCAGGAGGATGAGCTCTTCATGCTATCATCTTTGTATCTTCTTACCTATAACATTATCACTTTACTCTTCACCTCCTTGGTCCCACTGTGCACCTACCATTGTAAGCGAGTCGTCAGATAGGAGCCTTGTGTACTTAGCTATCTGACTCAGAAGAAGACATATAGTCTCGGGTGTCAAGGCTAAGGTATCGTCACCCATGTAAAGAAAGAGCTAACCAGTGGGAATTGTTACATTGTATTCAGAGTTACATCCATAATTTGCATAGAATGGCGTGTTGTTTATCATTTCTTGTTGTCCAATATTGTAATAGGAGCACCCCTGAGAAGGTGGATCACAAGGTTGCGACCACACCGAACAACTTCAAACTTATCGCCAATAGTTCACACAGATGTAAGAGTAAAGTAAACGGTAAACCATAATATCGTTAAGCCTAATGCTTCACTCAATTAAGGTCTCGAGAGGATTGATTGTTGGAGTAGGAGAGTTCTCGCATAGACTTTCAGGTAGTTTTATCTTATGCCAGAAGCTCCCCCATTAGTTTACTCCAACTATTCGCGCAGACCCTTCTCCGCTAAGGGTGGTCCAACATGTCTCCTGGTACCCTCTTCGGGTATGCATGTGTCAATACACTCTAGTCAGCGTTCACCTTATGCAGTTATCGTTTCCGTGGCCCATTTCTATTTGACCCACTGGAGTGAAAACTTTTTCGTATCGGTGTCGTGCTAGTGGCTAACAGTCAAGACACCTGATGAACTGGACTATCTATAACACCCTTCCCATATGCATTGATCTCTACATGACCACGGAAGCTACTGTGAGCAGTTTATCTATCTACTTTTTACGGTTCTTGGACTTCCGGTGTCTTCCATAGGAAACGGTAGTCTGTGAGTGATCCAATAGGCGCTACCGATGACCACTACCTCAGATCTACCTTACCTGTGGTAGGAATCATGCTTTTAGTGTCTCTGCACTTCCCTTTCAGAGCCTATAGCGTTGGGGACACTTTCGGGCTTGGTAGGTGTAAAACTCTCCCGGTCGCCCCGGCACCACCTGGGACTACCTTTGGGACCCC